>CM056059.1:177248179-177265679 GCA_029574335.1 Rana kukunoris | reverse complement strand
GCCAAAAAGAAAAAGCAGTTAATATGGCAGGGTTTTTAACGTTCCATTTATACGAAAGTAAAATAAAGCTGCTGGCATATCCCATTGAAGTGATGACGTTCTTTTTTTCGGTAGGTGCTGTGATTGGAGATGGACAGTCTGCTGTGGCCAGTAATATTGCAAACACAACCTACAGATTGCAGTGGTGGGACTTCACAAAATATGATTTACCAGAGATCAGTAATGGTAAGTGACTGTTGCAATAACTGATAGGAAAAAAAAAGACTATTTTCCTATGCTATTGCCTCTATTGCTACTGTGGAATGACATCTTTTCTTTTTGCCTTTTTCTTCAGCTACGGCTAACGTACTTGTTCAGAACTGCAAGATCTATAATGATGCCAGTTGTGACATCTCTTCTGATGGGCAGCTACTTGCAGCCTTCATCCCAAGCAGCCAGCGAGGATTCCCAGACGAAGGCATATTAGCTGTCTATTCTTTGGCTCCGCACAACTTGGGCGAAATTCTCTTCACTAAGCGTTTTGGTAAGATGTCGTCTGGAACCTGACATATCTTTGTGCTCTGATCGGTGTGTAAGAGTGATTTAATATTATCCATCAGCATTCAGGTTCCTACTCTGGTTTTGCTATATTACCCTGTATTGCTCTCTTCAAACTGGCTGCTGAAGCCCGTAGAAGCAGACTTTTTTGGCTGGCACACATGGTCCAAGGTTTCCAATGCAGTTGGGACCTTTTCACCCTTTTGATTAGAGACCTCATGGATGGAACAGAAAGTGTCAGTTTTTTTTTCTTTCTGATGTCCTAAACCAGTGATGGCGAATCTTGGCACCCCTGATGTTTTAAAACGACATTTTCCATGATGCTCATGCACACTGCACTGTAGCTGAGCGTCATGGGAAATATAGAGCCAAAACATCTGGGGTGCCAAGGTTCGCCATCACCGACCTAAACCTTTGCAAACTTTATAGTGACAAAGTTTCTTTCCTTTTATTAAGAGTTACAACCATTGTTTCAGGGTCCTGTGCCAAGCGGCTGCTCCATGACAGTTGTCACTGGACAATAAGGTGAAAGGAAATCCCCCTTGTTGACATTTCCAAATAGTAAAAAAAAATACCCCAAATAGGTGGAGCACCTTCCCACATAACTCTCAAAGGAAGGGTTTCCTCTAACTTTGGCTAGATTTCCTGCTGTGTCATGGAATGATAGAATTTTATGAAATGTCTTCAGAAGGATGTGTCCGACTCCATCCCACACATAGATCTCCAATGCTAATCTTGAAAAAAGGGTGCACAGCCAATAGTGGTATTGTCCAAACATCTGATAGAGAGAAATGTAGCACTCGGGCAATTTTCATTGACTCTAAGGTTGGGTGCACATGGGTAGTATATCGGCCAGTTCATCAGGAGCCGGCCAACATTCGGTAAGTGTTTACAGCTGTCTCATCAAAAGCAGTGCCCGTCTGCTTACCGGGGATTGGCAGAGAGATCCCCCGCTGAGCAGGCGGATCTGCTGTCAGAGTGTACCAAAGTCTAACATTTAATTTCTGTATCCAAACAAGGGAAAATACTGGCTGGCGTTCCACTTCACATAACTTTCTGTCATTTTCTAGGTGTCTTCTCATCCTTTTTTAGATGCCACCCATAGATATCAATTATGCACATAACAATGCTTGGATACACAAGAATAACTGTTCTGCATAAAAACAAATGTACTTTTGTTTGACCACATCATTTCTGTGCAGGTCCCAATGCCATCTCTGTAAGTTTGTCCCCGATGGGCCGGTACGTTATGGTTGGACTGGCCTCACGCAGAATCCTGCTACATCCTTCCACAGAACACATGGTGGCTCAGGTCTTCCGGCTGCAAAAACCACACGGAGGAGAGACGTCTATGAGGGTAAGTTCTTGTGTTCCTCATCATTTTCTTTAGTGAACGTGTCGTAGCTGTGTTTTATTATTGAGCAACTATAGATGGCAAGTAAAACTGAACTGTTAGATCAACATGGAGGCCTCCTTAACTGACCTATTCTGAGTCCCTGACCTGTATTGTACAGATGATTCAGAGGGTATTGAAACAAGAGACAGCCAACTGACATTTGTAGGCACTGTAGGAATGTTTATCTCTCCAAAAACATGCATAATAAAATAACTCGGAGGAAAAAAGGGGATAGAGAATGCAATATCAGTATAGTAGCATAAAAAATTAGATAAATGATTTTTAGGAGAAAAAAGGTAAGAATGAAATAACTTGTATCTGGTGAGGCTGCGGAAGACCATGGGGAGTGGTGTAGACACCTTAACACATCACATGTGAAGAATGCATCTAGTGGTCAGCAATGGAAGCCCCCCTTCTCCCTATTTTTGATAGGTTTGCTTTAATAACAGAAAATAGCAATATTGCCTGTGTAATAACCCCCCCCCCCTTATAAATGAAACCTAGGTTATGAATGTTGCTGCCCTCTCCTTCCAGTTAAAAGGCTAGATGCCTTGCTGTCATGCTGATCCAATAAATGTAGTACTTGAGTTGCTCCAAATGAAGAAGAATGTAGATTGTGAGTTTCAATTTCACTTAACTGGCTACTTGTTCCAAGTCTATAAGTGATGAAGCCAGAGACGGCCAGTTGGCAAGGAGGAAGCCAGCAAGGGCACCCCTTCTGTTCCTGTCATGACCAGTCTCCTATTCTCTTATTCTGAGCTTCTACAACCTCATGCAGCCAAACAAAGCAGGCTTCTTAGAGTCCTGCTGAGTGATCAAACGGCTTTACGTGGCACCAAGAAGACCAGTCATGTCTAATATATGTCCATTTGATGAAAGTTTTAACATTTTCAAACATGAATTATTTTCAGGGGACAAACAGATCAAACTGCCGCACACGATCAAAGCCCAAATACAGGATCAATAGACACGACTTCAGCCCGGCTCCATCTAAGCCACGTGACCAACGCGTTTCGTCTCACTCACAGAGCGTAGTCTTGGAGGTGGGAATCTGGTGTAGCGATAGGCGCTTATGCATCATAAGCCAGTGAAGAAAGATCAGTCAGCTCGAGCTTAATGGGATGGAAAAAGTTTCATGTCATTAATGCATAAAATGTCGGAGTTTTTAAAATACTGCTTCGGGTCAGCACATATACGGTACACAAAAAGAGGACTCGTCGTAATGCAAGAGACAAAAACAAGGGTTGTAAACCTCAGACATGAAATATGAACAAAGGATATCCCTCTATAGTGTGTACTTTTCTCATTTAAAAGCGCTAAGTGTCATGAGTGTGTTATGAAATTGTGAATGGCTGTGCAGAGGGGGCGTGTCTGGACAAGCCTGGGGACTGGCAGGAACACCTGAGATTTCACATAAAGGAAAAAATACAAAAGGAGCAGGATACTTTCTCATGCAAATACATGATACAGCATGCACATATCAGGAATTTAAAGTATTGGGGTAACAAATGTTTAAAAGTGGAGTTCCAGCCGCAGAAAATATATATATTTTTTTTTAGGTCGGCAGCTACAAATACTGTAGGACCTGTCCAGGGAGCCTGTGATGTCAGCCCCCCATAGCCAATTTGTTCACTGGCTCGGGTGTCGGCACCGCAATACCAACTAAAGGCTTCACAGCAAGTTTCCTACTGCGCATGCGTGCTGCATTTTTTGAATGGCCAGCTTGTCTTCTGGGGGGGACACACGGGTACCAGAAGGCAGACCTGCTGCAGTAGAGCATGTGACGTACTGGGTCACGGCCGGCCTAGGAAGGAAGTACACCCAGTACTTCTAAAAAGGAAAGGGAAAAAAAATATCCAAAAACGAGGGGGGTATTTAGTTTAAGAGCATGTTGTAAAAGTGGGTTGAACTCTGCTTTGTCTATTTGTACTGGTGACCAGAATTACCAGAAGCTGTCAAATTTTAGCTGTCCTCAGAACAAGAGGTAAGCGGAAATCTTCCAATAGGGACGCTTGTCTAGCAGGGGAATTGCGCTTACATTGTGAGATTTCACCTAACTTCCTGTTGCATCTCTGCAGCAATAAGTGATAGGAAATTTCCTTAACGTTACATAGTCTGCAAAAACACTTCACCACCAAAAAATATTGATTTAAAAAAAGTACAGTATTAAAAATGTATTTAAAGACAAAACATTTTTTATGGTAGGTCTGTGTTACGATCAATGCATCCGATTCCATCTGTCATTTTTTTAGCGCAGGTTGAAAATGAAAGCTCGGGTTTGATTTTTATGAAATATATAGACTGAGGTTTTTTTTTGTTTTTTTTCTGTAGCCGATGATCATCAAGCACTTCACACTCTCGATCGCTACTTCAGCCTGTTCATACTGCCTAGATTTAAATACACGGTCTTCGCGCCCTGCTGCCAGTTAGAGAATGTGAAATTCCCCAAAGCCCATTAGCTTGTGTATAACCGTGATGTTTTCAGACCTCCGCTGAGATGCCAGAAATAAATTGGCATGCAGGCGGGTAGTCCAGTAACTCGGCAGACACAGGCTGGCTGTGCTTCTATAGGAATCTGAACACATGCCAAGCCTCCCTCGCTCTTCTAATTTCAGCGAATCCATTTCCTTATTATGACGCATCCTTGACGCCAAGGCCTCAGTATCCGCCCTCTCCTCCCCTCACAGGTGGCAAGTGTTGAGCTTGCAGCAGAGTCAAAGGCCCGACTCCTCTGCAGACATTAAAAAGGGGCAGCAGTATTCCCAGGCATTTGTCAGCGGCCATCATGTAGCCCCTCTGCCCGGAGTCATCCGAGTAAAATGACTGGTGCCACAACCTGCCCACCAGATAGCACTTCTTCTTATTGCCTGTGCCAGCCTATTGCTCCCATGATGTCTTTGTTGGGTGTTTATCTCGCTTTGAAATGTTAAAAAAAATTACTTTTTTGTTTTAGTTATGAACATAGTAAATAAAAAAAATTACCCATACACACCAACTATAACATGACCAACCAACCATAACCTGTCAAGGCATGGACTCCACTAGACTTCTGAAGGGAAGCTGTAGTATCTGCCACCAAGCTGTCAGTAGGATATCCTTTAATACCTGTAAGTTGCATGGTGGGACCTCCCATGGATTGGACTTTTTTTTTACCCCCAGCACATTCCACAGAGGCACGATTTGATTGGGGAGGCCAAGTCAGCTTGAACTTGTTGTGTTCCTCAGACGATTCTTGAATTTATCAGACCAGGCAACCTTCTTCCATTGCTCCATGTGGTCCAGTTCTGATACTCACCCCATTGTAGGCACTTTTGGCTGTGGACACGGGTTAGTATGGACTCACAACTACCCAGCTCCATACACAACCAATTGCTCTGTTCTGTCCACTTTCTGTTGGAACCAGGATTAACTTTTTCAGCTATTTGAGCTACAGTAGCTATTGGATCAGACTGCTCGAGTCAGCCTTTGCTCTGTGCATGCATCAGTGAGCTTAGCGGTTCATGACCCTACTGCTGGTTCACAGATTTTCTTTTTTTTTTTTTCCCCTTCTTGGGCCACTTTCGGTAGATCCTGACCACTGTGGATCATGAACATCCCACAAGAGCTGCAGTTTTGGAGATGCTCTGACCCTGTTGTCTAGTAGTAATTACAATTTGGTTCTTGTGGGAGTCACTCGGATACTTGTGCCGCATACACACGATCATTTTTTGAAAGTCGTTTTTGAAAAACGTAATTTAAAATGATCGTGTGTGGCCTTCACATAATTTTTCAGGTTCTGAAAAACAACCCAAAAAAATTCTAACATGCTGCATTTTTTACTGTCGTTTTAAACAATGTCGTTTTTAAGGGTTGTAAAAAATGATCGAGTGTGGGCTAAAATTACATTTTAAACCGCGCATGCTCAGAAGCAAGTTATGAGACGGAGCACTCGTTCTGGTAAAACTACTGTTCATAATGGAGTAAGCAAATTCATCACGTTATAACAGACAGAAAAGCGCGAGTCGTCTTTTACTAACAAGGAATCAGCTAAAGCAACCCAAAGACGAATAGAACTTCCCCTTTATAGTGCC
The DNA here is from genome assembly GCA_029574335.1 of Rana kukunoris. Taxonomy (NCBI): domain Eukaryota; kingdom Metazoa; phylum Chordata; class Amphibia; order Anura; family Ranidae; genus Rana; species Rana kukunoris. Next base: position 177,259,676 of record CM056059.1, on the reverse strand, counting down.
GTCGTACGTGTTGTACGTCTCCGCGCTTTGTTCATAATTTTTTTTAAAACGATGGTGTGTGGGCAACGTCGTTTTTAATGATGAAGTTGGAAATTACACTTGCCTCTGATTTTGTCATCTGGTCATTACAATTTTTGGCCCTTGTCAGTCATTCAGATCCTTACACTTGTCAATTTTTTATATTTTCAACTTATCCCACCCATCTTAAGATGCCATTGTAACAAAATAGGCAGTGTTTTTTACTTTAGAGCCTTTTTGTACTGATGCGCTCTTGGTGCACTTTTGTGCAGCTTGGGGCCCTTTCACACCGATGCCCTTTTGATGTGTTCCCTTTTGAATTGCAATGAATGATGCCTTTTTGACAACAAAAAGGTACCTTCCATTGTAAGTCAATGGAGCATGCAGGGTTTTTCAAAGCGCAACGCACCTGCCTTGTGAACAGTACTTTTGTCGCCCTGGAAAAGCGCTGCAAAAGCGCACCAGTTTGAAATGGATCTTAAATGCTAGTGGTCATAGTGTTATGCCCGATTGGTGTGTATATGTATGTGTATATGTGTGTGTGTGTGTGTGTGTGTATATATATATATATATATATATATATATATATATATATATATATATATATATATATATATATATACATACATACATACATACATACATACATACATACATACATACATACATACATACAGAACTGCTACATGCTTGCTTTAAACATAACTTATAAACGTTATTTATATACAGAACTGCTACGTGCTTGCTTTAAACATAACTTATAAACGTTATTTTAACAAAAGACCGACTCCTAACTAGTGGTGCAACAGATCACTGTTGATCTGTGATCCGAACGGTTCATCCCCCTTTGGATCGGCACACTTTGCGATCTGCGGATTGCCGCCACGGCCATAGCATTAGGAAAGGCCGTGGCTCCAGGCCTAGATTCGGAGCCACGGCCATCTTGGTACACCTGACAGCGGCCCTCCTCTGTTTACACCCACAGAGGAGGAGGAGGAGCCCACCCTCGAGGGACACACACACACGCCGCTGTCTGAGGTCTGCACTGAGGGGTTACTGTCTGAGGTCTGCACTACTGGGTGGTTACTGTCTGAGGTCTGCACTACTGTGGGGTGTCTATACTGAGGGGAGGACCATAGTGGGTGGGGGGGGTGACACTGTTTTTTTTTTTTTGGCACCGGGTGACACCAACCCTAGTGATGCCACTGCAGTGGGGGGGGTGTGGATATTACAGTGGGGGAGGGAGATGTGGATATTGAAGTGGGAGATTTTTTTTTTTGCTAATCCGAAAAATGATCTGATTCGTGACTCCTGATCCGAGGAACGATCCGAACCGTGAGTTTTTTGATCTGTTGCACCCTTACTCCTAACTGAAAATAAGGATATTTTACAGTCAAAAACAGCAACAATAAGTGTAGAGAAATATATTGGCGGCAGATTAAAACAGGCAAATGAGAGCTGAAAACTGAAGTACATTTATCACTGAAAACAGACTGTAGGCTGACGCTCCACTTTAAATGAATAGCCCTGTTTATAGTCATTTTCTATATATTATACATTAGTAAGCCCACAATCTGACGAGTGCATTTGTTTTTGCAAAGATAAATTTCCAGAAAATGCTTTTGCTTTTCAGAAGTACTTCTCATGCACGCAGAACTGCCTTCTCCATAGTAGAATACTAATCTGCTATATTTTTCATGAAGAAATCTTTGACTTGTCAATGTTTCTGGTGCAGATTCTTTAGGTTCTTGCTTTTTAGGCTTAATGGTCACTTAATATTGAAGGGTAGAATGAGTGGCAGCTGACCCGACAGGTAATTAAGCTGAACTTCCACTGGCTAGTTGGTCATGGTCGGCAGGTCAGTGCTCTAATTAAAAAGCACTGTTTGCAATCTGACACTGTCCCCATGGCAACCGCACCCACTGGGGAATTTTGGGGTGAGCTGGAGGTGCTATATATGGGTGCGGAGCTAAGAAGCAATTGGGGGCTGCAGGGCGAAGGTGCGGGATTATGAGAGCGATGCTCGTGGCACCATCAGGAAGGAGATTTTTAAGGCAACGCTGCAGGCCGTGATGGAGTGCTTCGCAGATAACATTTTCAAAGAGGAGAGGACGCGGGCTGGCTGGGGTTTAGGGAATATACAGTTGCACAAGCGGTGCCACTGATTATCTCTTCTAAAGTTCCAATCTTGTTAATTCTGTATAAAACGGTGTCATGCGATTAGAAGCAGCTTCCTCAGTAATTATGACACATACGGCCTCCACACAGGGGTTGAATGGATAAGCCTTTATCGGCATCATGAGCCTGAAAGCTCTCTGGGGATCGAATGTATGCAAGGAAGGAGCGGAGGTTAGACGCTGAAAGCAGGCACAGACTCTGGAGCTTAATGACCAGTTTAGAAAACTAAAACAAACAAAGTACTAAGGAAAGCTTAATATCTCGAATGGCAGTGGACACACTGTCCTTAATGTAAAATGATCTAGTTATATTCTACAGTTCTCTTCCCCCTTGCAATCACCAGGAGTTGGGTACCACTGAACACATGCATGCATACGTGGACTTCCCATACATTTAATTTATAGGTACACCTGGGGAAATTTTGAATTATTCTTTCTAGGTTAGGCCACGTCTGAAAATGTCAGATCTGTACAAAGAAATGTCAAAAGCTAGCGCTCATCTGCTGTGATATTTATAGTGTCTCATAAAGACGGCTGCGCCGCTTGTGTTATAAAATGTTCACATGCTTTTTAAGATATATAAAGGATCCTCACTAAATATAACCAGCTACCACTGTTCTTTGTCATAGGATTACAAGCTTTTCTATACCCTACACCCTTGCACACTGTGTCTGTGCTCAATACGTTATCATTCAGATTAACAGCATACCTTCAAAGTATAATCTGAAGTGCTCTTAGTGTATTGTAGGAGCACGTTACCTGGTCTAGTTCCTCTCATCTATGGCATGCCAATATGGAGCAGCCACACAAACGTGCACAAGGTTTTTGCCCATGTACTTGGGGGTGTGTGTGTGTGTGTGTGTGTGTGTGTGTGTGTGTGTATATATGTATGTATACACACACGGCTGAAATTTTCAAGTCCTGAGCTACTAGCCAGGCCTCAAGTGTTACTCGCCACCAGTTGCCCCACCTAATTCATACACTGCCCTGCGCCTAATTGCACCTGTAAACACGCCCTTGTTGATTATCTCATGGAATGACAATGTTTTATGCAGAATCAAGTTACAAAATTAAATATTACCAGCAACAACTTTAACAAAATGGGACAGGGCACTGGGGGCAGACCAGAGGGACAGGGCACTAGAACTGGGTCTCTTCCCCATTCTCTTGCTGTCTCCTCTGCAACTCGTATCCTCTCTCTCTCTCTCTCTCTCTCTCTCCCCATTCTCTTGCTGTCTCCTCTGCAACTCATATCCTCTCCCTCTCCCTCCCATTGAGACCAGTCTGTTCACAGTGCTCAGGCTGAACTGTTGGACACTTACAGAAAACTGAACAAACTGGAAGGCTGCCGCTCTCATGTCAGGGCAACTTTCAGTGAGCACTCCACCGGAGTGGTAATTTTTTCGCAATCCTCCACCTCACTCATTACTTTCTGCTACATTTTTGCTACATACATCTGCTTCAGCTACATTGGTCAGGGGGAGGGGGGCAGGCTCAGAGAGGTCATACTGTTAGGTCCCATGGCTTAATGAGAATTGTAAGGAGAGCATATATACACACACACACACAGCCCTCAAAATTTCCACTCGCCTACTAGCATTTGGCGAGTGGATTTAAGCTGGGGGCGAGTGATGACAGGGCTGCATGACCAAACTCCCTGCAATCTGTGCCTACACTTAGAGTCCCGATGAGATTGGCGGCCGAAGAGGAAAGGTGCATGCTCGGGAAAAGTAGTCTGGTGAGCCGCGCACAGGCAGAGCAGTACACAGGTGCTCTCCTTACAATTCTCATTAAGCCATGGGACCTAACAGTATGACCTCTCTGAGCCTGCCCCCCTCCCCCTGACCAATGTAGCTGAAGCAGATGTATGTAGCAAAAATGTAGCAGAAAGTAATGAGTGAGGTGGAGGATTGCGAAAAAATTACCACTCCGGTGGAGTGCTCACTGAAAGTTGCCCTGACATGAGAGCGGCAGCCTTCCAGTTTGTTCAGTTTTCTTCTCCGTGTGCTCTATGTAAGTGTCCAACAGTTCAGCCTGAGCACTGTGAACAGACTGGTCTCAATGGGAGGGAGAGGGAGAGGATATGAGTTGCAGAGGAGACAGCAAGAGAATGGGGAGAGAGAGAGGATATGAGTTGCAGAGGAGACAGCAAGAGAATGGGGAAGAGACCCAGTTCTAGTGCCCTGTCCCTCTGGTCTGCCCCCAGTGCCCTGTCCCATTTTGTTAAAGTTGTTGCTGGTAATATTTAATTTTGTAACTTGATTCTGCATAAAACATTGTCATTCCATGAGATAATCAACAAGGGCGTGTTTACAGGTGCAATTAGGCGCAGGGCAGTGTATGAATTAGGTGGGGCAACTGGTGGCGAGTAACACTTGAGGCCTGGCTAGTAGCTCAGGACTTTAAAATTTCAGCCGTGTGTGTGTGTGTGTGTGTGTGTATATGTGTGTGTATGTGTGTATGTGTGTGTGTGTATATATATATGTGTGTGTATATATACATACATACATACATACATACATACATACATACATACATACATACATACTTTTTTTTTTTTTTATTATTCTGAAGAAATCCCTGTTAATGGAAAGGTAATCTAATAGGAGCCATTTTCTTATCAACCAGCTGCTGCACCTGCAGGCCTCTGAGTAAAATTGCTGAGTCTGCATCCCTTTTTGGATGTAATTTTTCTATTGGAAGTATCAACAAAAATGACATTTATGTTGCCGGGGATGGCAAAAATATTACTTGTATCTTGGTGCAGACTTCTGGGGAAATCTGTGAGCCAATTGCACAAGCAGGAAATTTGTTTTTGGGGGCATTCTGTACACATTCTGTGTGCTGGACACCTCTGGGTAGACATATTACATTGAATTTTACAGAAAATTACAGAGCGCAAGATTGAAAAGGGAAGGTGATTTTTAATAACATTCAATTACATTATGAATTGTATATGCTTTATTATGATTTTTTTTATTTGCTTTTTTTTCCCCACAAAAGTGGAGTTACCCTTTTAGGTATTTCTCTGCAATACATGCACATTTCCATGTGTTTTATCTTTTTAACCACTTGCCGACTGCCTAACTGGGAATTTACATCATTGCTTTGACATTAAATACTGGAGTTATGACTGCAGCTACAGCTGATGAAGTAAATTAACGGATAATGGTTTCAATCTTTTTTTTTTTTCCTTCACACAATTAGTGAGAAGGGGGAGAGCCACAGCTTCTGTGGCCTGCGTGTGCTGCTAATCAGTGTCTATCGGTGACCTCCTGTGCCGCCTAATTGTGCCCACCAGTGCAGCCTCATCGGCACACATCAGTGAAGGAGAAAAAACCTGTTTGCAAAATGTTATAACAAAATATGAAAAATGTTTTGTTCGAAATTGTTTTTTTTTTTTTTGGCTTGTTTAGCAAAAAAATAATCCAGTGATGATTAAATACTACCAGAAAAAGCTCTATTTAAAAAAAAAAAAAAATAGATAAATTCATATGGGTACAGTGTTGCAATTGTCATTCAATGTGTGACAGCAACAAAGCTGAAAATAGGCCTGGGCAGGGAGGGGGTAGAAGATGCCCAGTAAGCAAGTGGTTAAAGGGATGAACCTGGGACAGTGTGCATATATTGCAGAGATGTATTACATGTTTTCTTTTAGCTCAGAACACTTTATTATAATAACATGACTATGGAAGATGTCATTTTCTTTTTAACAGTGCAGGAGCTTGGAGAAATCAGCTGCCAATCTGATGGAAGGCTTATTAGTTTTTTTTCTTCCTGGAAGTGTGCGAGTGGCATTGTACATGCATAGAATAACCTATAGGACGGGGACTTTGGCACCTCAGGGTTAAGCCATTTATTGACATTAGGACATTTAATACATCTGCTTCCACCCACTTGCTACAGTCTTTAGTATCCCTGTGCTGCTATTGATTCTTCTTCGTTAAGTCTTTATGGCTTATCTGTCAGTGGCACATTGTGTGCAAACCCCCCCCCCCAGATAAGGCCTAGACTAGTGAGACATCATATTGGACCTAGTATTCCACATGTGTCCTCATCACTCCAGATAGATTACCAGCCTGCCCACTCTCTATGCTACACTACAGCCAAAAATGGTCATGTCAGCTGCAGTTTTAGGAAATTGATCCCACACGTCATTGATTTTATTTACATGTGCTATCTAAAAAAAAATTAACTTTTATATTTCGAACTCCTTTATGATTTTGTCTAATTTTGTGTTGTCGATAAAGTTAAAAATGGGGCGGCGGGGGGGAGGTCTTCAGTTTTTGTTTTATTTATTTTTATTTAAACAAGTTTCTTCTAGGGCTGCTGTAGTATTTGTCAAGATAAATTCCAACTGACAATCTGTTTTTTTTGTACATTGAAAGCAATTGTCACCGCTAAATAAGCTTAAGTGATTTGTAAGCTTTTCTTTTCTTTTCTTTTTTTTTTTTTTTAAACCTGTTATATTCACCTGCTCTGTGCAATGGTTTTGGGCAGAGCCTTCTCTTCTGGGGTCCCCCGCTTTTCTTTTTTTTTTTTTTTTTATGCTAGATTACTGCACAGATATGGAAAAGTGTGCAAATGACGCAAAGATTCACATAAGAATACAGATGCCTTTCCCTGTTAAAAAAAAAAGAATGCCGAAGTGTTTTTGTATTTAGTCAATATTTGCTTATCCCAGACTTCAGACTTGAGGTATCCTGTAATGTGCATATCATGCATGGCAACCAATAAATTTAAAAAGGGGGGAAAAAAATCAAAAGGACATTATAGAAAGATATTCAAGAAAATCAAATATACAAGGTAAATATTGGTTGCCTATAGCATATTGTAAGTGTGCCAGCTGTCATTTTGTTCATGCACTGGAAACATGACGTCTGGAATATGGTAGCTGTCAGCTGTTTATGCACTTTCCTTTTTCCCCAGGCCTGGAGAATGTAAAACCTGGTGTATGTTACATTTTAGCAGTGATGTAGAACATTTGCCGATTTATTTTATATATTTTTTTTCTTTGACTTTTAGCGTGTCTTTAACGTGCTGTACCCAATGCCTGCCGACCAAAGGCGTCACGTCAGCATCAACTCGGCTCGGTGGTTGCCTGAGCCTGGACTGGGATTAGCGTATGGTACCAATAAGGGAGACCTGGTTATCTGCCGACCAGAGTAAGTATAAGATGATATTTTCTGACTAAACCCAGCTTTACGGGATTTACTTTTTTACCAATATCGCGGACGGTGAAAGTCTCGCTCAAATTCTATTTTCCAATTTGTAAGAGAAGCTCAAACAAACTGCTCATTTATTGTTGGACTTGTTAAAGCGGAAATAATTCCTCCTAGCTCTTTCATGGCCAGTTTTGTTGAGCCCAACCAATGTGACTGTTGGCACTCCCTGCATACCGGAAATGTTTTTAATTTTTTTTAAAACTATAGGTTTAGTTATGAGATTCAAAAATAGTTCTCTGAATTCAAGAAGTGCAGTACATTTCATTGAAGACTCTTACTTCCTGCTATTTAATGTAATTTCACATATTAAAGCAGAGTTGCACTCAAAAGTGGAACGTCTGCTTATTCGTATACCCAGCCTCGTCTCCTGTAACTTTGGTCCCCTCCGCCACCAGGCCACTAAGAAAGCGCAGCGTGCTTCATGCATGCGCAGTAGGGAACCGTCTGTGAAGCTAAAAGGCTTCACTGTTGGCACTGTTGTCTTCCCTTACCAGGAATGGCAGCAGCTACAGCCAATCCAAAGATCGGCTGGGGTGCTGTTGTCGCGTGCTTCCTGGACAGGCACGTGTCCATAAATTAAGTCAGCGGCTTCAGTATTTGTAGCTGCTGACTTTTTTCATTTTTCTGCCTCCTCTTTACGTTCGTTCCTTCCTGTATGCTGAGTGTCTGTCATGGTCACATGAGTTCCAGTATAGAAAAATCAGTTGGATAATCGCATGAACAGAAAATTACATTTCTAAGGAAGTTCTTTATGTAAATTGTCTCCAACTGCCATGTTTACAAGGGCAACAGTTAAAGCTGAACTAAACCTATCATTTTAACAGTTTCCTAAAACATTTGAATTCAAAACATGTGACTATGACGGACACAACGTACAGGAGGAAGGAGCTTAATGTGGGACTTTCCGTTAAACTGCAGGAAGCAAAAGACTGCAATGAAATGTGCTACAACTCTTACAATTTGTAAAACCAACATTGAGGACTATTTTTAAATCTCTTTAAATTTAAGTGGAATTAAACCAATATTTTCAAAAAAGCATGGCGGGAATGATGTCACATTCACTTTCGACTGAACTGTCAAGCCCCTTGGATGGCTGGTGTCATAACATAGCAATATGTGCAGCACCATGGCAATTGCAGATCAAGCAGAGACTAATATGCCAGCTTCCTTTGCTGTAACGTATAGGAGGGTTTAGTTCCGCTTTAATTGCCCAGCTATAGAAATTATTCATTGGCTTTTAGGTAATGACAAGGTGGTGGATCATGGGTGCAGTGCCAGGCTCCTGCAGACATGGCCTACAGCTCTTCCTGTTCATTCGTATGGGATGTCGCTTTCCGAGCTGTAGGAAGTGTCAGTGGACTATGTGGGCGCTTATCAGCGACTTTGCAGTACATTTAACACTACAAGCCATCTGCCCTGTGGCAATATAGCTGTCCCCTTTGCAGATGTCTTGAAGCAAAATCTTTCAGCGACAGTATGTCCAAGTTTTTTTACCTATTGGGTGGCTCTTGTGACTTGCAAGGTCTTCCTGGTGCAACTGTGATGCGTGCCCTCCTGGGTCGGACCACTAAAAGTTCCACAAAGAGGTAAAAATATAAAAAGGGGGGAAATAAATATTTGACAAGAAATCCTGCAATTTTTTTTACAGTATTGGCGTGTGGTGACACTATAAATTGTAAAATACCAATTTTTCATGTTCACTTTTTATCAAAAATTGTCACCTCCTAGAGAGACCCTGTCGTTGCACAATTTTGTATTCCTCCTTATTGAAGTTATTCCTGCCCCACATTTAATAGGAATGCCACACTTTTCGGAATGTCAATTTTTATCACTAACAGTCCCAACCCAACCCTCCATTCCCTGGTTCCTAGGTCATTGTGCCATATATTTACTTATTTTTTAAATAACGTGGTTTACATTTTAAATAACCATATGACAAAAAGGTCTATTATTATAAATCAGTTAAGTGACCATTGAATATCCAAGCCCAAATCTGTAAATGTGATAAATGTCCCACACAGTTCAAATAAGTGTTCTTTAAGCTTTCTTTCACATTCTTCTTCACCTTGTGCTCCCCAAATGCGCACTCACCTCAAATATGGCCCCCTTAAAAAGGAACTACAGTTTGCTCACATAATTTGTAATAAAAAAAAATCTGAAGCTTCCCTCCAACCACTTTGCATATTTTATATATACTGTGATTCTGTACTTGCCAAATATGTTGCAGAAATCTCCCTCCACAGAGTCTGGCTGCAGCCATTTTAACTGTGGGCAGCTGAAGCTGCTGCCTGTTCACTTCCTAAATTTAAACGCACACCTCCAGCTCTGCAACTCTCATTGGCCCTCCTATGACTCCCCCCCCCCCCCTTCCTGACAGTGAAGTGAGAGAGCGCTGTACATGATGTCATAAGCCTAGGCTAATGACCAGAGAAACGGAGTGGGCTGTAGAAGGTATTTACTGGCAGGAAAAAAAATGTTTTACTATCCAAAGTTAAAACGGCAGGGGCAGAAGATTTAATAGATGACATGCAGTCCGTTTTAATGAAAGGTGGTCATATAGCACTCTTCCAATATATTTCTTAATGATCTTGTTCTAGATCAGGGATCCTCAAACTACGGCCCTCCAGCTGTTGCGGAACTACAAGTCCCATGAGGCATTGTAAAACTCTGACATTCACAGACATGACTAGGGCATGATGGGAATTGTAGTTCCTGAACAGCTGGAGGGCCGTAGTTTGAGGACCCATGTTCTAGATGTTCCCCCCACACTAAAGATCCTTCACACCAGCCATGACGACTTTCTCCCAGGACATAACAAATCCACACCAATAGGATAAAAATTCTATCATGGTGCAGTATTTATATAAAAAAAAACTATTAAAAGAAAATGTTCCACTTACTATTTGTAAGTGCCCTATATCTTGCCATCAATACAGCTGCAATGTACTTCACTCTTTCGAGTCAACGGGCGATTCAAAGCCAGAAGTCGGCTCCGGAAGTGACATCACTACGTTACCCGAAAGAGACATAGTCCCACCTGCGCGTTTCGCTGTCACATGTGTTGGATACAGGGGTAGGCAACCTCGGCCCTCCAGCTGTGGTGAAACTACAAGTCCCATGAGACATTGCAAGACCCTGATAACCACAGGCATGACTCCTAGAGGCAGAGGCATGATGGGATTTGTTTCACCACAGCTGGAGGGCTGAGGTTGCCTACCCCTGTCTTAGAATGTCTCCACAGCACATCTTTGCACAAAATCACGTAACCACACTGAGTCAGTGTGGAAGCTTGATACTAGCAGTGCTACGCTTCCCTTGCAAAGTTGCAGTGGCTTTGTTTACATTTTGACTATTGGCTGTCACATGATTGCGCAGAAAGCTGAGCCGCACCAGGATCGTGCACCTGATTTATGAAATCTGCAGGATGGCCTTAATGGCATCAATAGAGAGAGAGCAGTCGAGGGCAGGTGGTGTTTTGGCCTAGATTGCACCATTTAACAGTGGAATGAGTGCCTCCTTTATTGCACAATAAGGAAATAGGCGGATCTAACTAGGAAATCTGAATATGATGGATACTTTAGTGTAGAAGTTCTAAAAAAAAAAACAATTCTTATCTAGGGACTCAACACCTGCACAATCTGAGGAAATGCTTGCATTATTGGCCAATATAAGCTATATCTTGCCACCCTAAAGCCTCGTGCACACGCAATAGAATTTTCCGATGTGAAAAGTGTGGCGGCAGGATGTTGTCGGGTAATCTGACCATTTGTATGCTCTATCGGAAAATTGTCGGAATTTCCGACAACAAATGTGGGATAGCATGCTTTAAAATTTTCCGACAACAATGTGCCTAGTCTGATTTTCCGATCGTGTGTGCACAAGTCTGTCAGAAGCAATGCTAAGACAACATTAGCAGAAGTTGCCCAAAGGGTGGTGCTAAAGAGCTAAAAAAAATAGTTTTGTGTTTGGACGGCAATCTTTGCTGTTTGTATGCAAGACAAGTTCACCGCCAACGCCCTTCGGATTGAAGTCCTATGCTTTGTACCGATTGCTTTATAGCGAACCAATCACAGCTGG
>CM056059.1:177183179-177243179 GCA_029574335.1 Rana kukunoris | reverse complement strand
TGGCGGAATTAATGACGACAAATATTGGCTGTTCACGCTCACCAACTGTCTGACAATAAATCTTACGTCGGATTATCCGATCGTGTGTACACAAGTCTGTCCAACTAAAATCCAAAGTACAAACACGCATGCTCGGAGCCAATGCTAAACATCAGACAATAGTAGAAGTTGCCCAAAAGGTGGCGGTAAAAAGCTGAAAAACCACGTGGTTTGGTAAATGTTTATGCAGAACAAGTTCACAGCCAACGCCCTTCGGACCAAAATCCATGGTTTTGTCTGACGGATAGCCGATCGTGTGTACGAGGCTTAAGACACCCATACACGCTATACAACTTTTTTTCTGATTTACCAAAAAACATGTAGTGCAAGGGCCTGCCTGGTTATAGCATGCAATTTGAAACTTGGACCCCTTTCACACTGGGGCGTTTTTCAGGCGATTTAGCATTAAAAAAAAGTGCCTGTAATGCGCCTGAAAGAAGCTGCATCTGCAATCCCAATGTGAAAGTCCAAGTGCTTTCACACTAAAGCGCCTGAAAACACCCCGGTGTGAAAGAGGGGGGTCTTAAAGTTTGACCTCCATATTTTATGGTTTCGGTAAATCTGAAGGAATAAAATCTACAGACAATTGTATAGTGTCTATCCAGTCTTTACAGTAAAAAAATAAGGGTGCAGAATTTCATGTTTACCACTAACCTTTAAAGCTGAACTCCAGGCACATAATGTTCATTTAAATATATTCCTCAACAGCCACTGATGATATGAAACCACATTGTATGCACCAATGGCCTTTACAAACCCAATTATCTTTTAAAATAGCAATGCCATCACCTTTCTGTACAGTCTTGTGTAGAGAGCAGAGCTGTGGGAGGGGCCAAGTACTCTTCACCTGCTACAGGTTGCCTGCAGAAAACTACAGGAGGGGGCGGAGACCAGACCAGTCACCCTGCACAAAGAGGGAGAGCAGCAGTGACCGGTCATTATTACACAGAGGCAAGCTTTCCGACTGGATTACTGCACAGATCTGGAAGAAATACACAAAACACGCCAAGATTCAATGAAGAATACACGTGCCTTTTGTATTTAGACAATATTTGCTTATCCCAGAGTTCAGTTTTAAAGTGTATGTACAGGCCTTTTTTTTTCGAGACTAAGAGTAGAATATGGAAAGGTGTGACCCCCCCCCCCCCCCTCTGTTCTAGGGAGATTCACCTCTGTGTATCTTTTAATTATTGACACTGAGACCGAAATTGGTGAAGTCAATATTTTAGTGTTGTCTCCCCAACAAGAAGTGAGGGAATTCCTTTAACTGGACTGGCAGGTTCTTATGGCAGCCCTCTGACGGGAAACTTGTTTCCTTCAGAGAGATTTCCTCTAATATCCTTTTAGGTCTCCAAGGCGGAAAGTGAAGGGAAATCAAAAAGCACACAAGTAACGCAAACTTTTATAAGTGTGTTTGCCTATTCCTTACCCTTGTCAGATAAAACATAGAAACTGTGCAGAACAAAGTCTTTCACAAAAATGTAAAATTGCAGATATACAAAGAATCTAGTTCCACAAACAAATCATACATGTGTTCTATAAGTGCATCATTTGTGGTTCCAATCACCAAATTAATATGATGTTGCAAAGTCCTTCCTCCAAAACCACGCTCCACCACATGCTGACAAAATCGTACTCACTGGATTTAAAGTGAACCTTGCATCTACTATATCTGGTCTCCCGCAGTACACAGGACATGGAAATGCAATTATTTTAGTAAATATAAACTGCAAAAATACCTTTTCTCATCGGCAGTATATAGCGGTCTTATTGCTATCTGTGTATTGTTAGTTTACTGGAGGAATCAAAATTCTCTCCTCGCTGTCCTATGAGGCTGCATGACACCTGTTCCTCTGTCTGGACAGTGCTGATTGGCCCTGTGCCAATCACATGCACAAAGAAGAAAAACTCTGCACATGCTAAGTTTGGTGTATTGCTAAAGTGACTCCAAAGGCTCTCTACTATCAGCAGATGGATTGGACAGTAAAAAATGGTGGATCAGAAGACAACCAGCATTAAAAAGCCTTTTTACACAGTGCAAAGGATTAACCCCCTTAGGTTTCACAATGGGTAGAACCAGCATGCTGTACTGAATATACAGACTGATTTTACTGTTGTGCGTTTAGTAACAGTTTAATAGATCAGCAGGCACTCGGTAACATTTTTGATGTAAAGGCAACCCTCCCCGCCATTGTATCTTTCCTCTCCTCATGGTTCCCGATATACCTTGTATACCAGAATTTAAAGAAATCCCAAAAAAGTGGGGGCTATAGTGTGATGTAGTTTAAAATGTAAGTTTAAAAACGTATATGTATGCACTCGCATGCTTTTCCCCAATAGATAATGCCAGTGTATATATAATTTTCTCAGTGCTGTGTATAGCCTGGCATTTTCTATTGGGAAAAGCACCAGGAAGAGAGGTACAACCAGTGCCGATCCTGACCTCCCTGGGGCCCTAAGCAAAATTCTAAGGGGCCCTCTACCTGACCCGTGATGCCGTCAACCCATAACTCTTCATCAATCCCCTTGGATAGTGACCGACCACATAAGAGGGACAGACCTAGAGTGGTGATGGGGTGACCTGTGGCCCCCAAGATTTTAGTATTGCCTCACCAGGAGTCAGGACTAGTACCACAGTACGAGTACACAATGGTCTGCCTGGGGCCCACATCATATACAGGATCCCTATACAACTGTGGGGAGGATTGCCTTTACATCAAAATGTTTACTGAGTGCCTGTTGATCTATTAAATCTGGGGAGTGCAAGATTTTGTCAGCACGTGGAGGAAGGACTTTACAACATGCAGTCATGCTCAAAAGTTGGCATACCCTGGCAGAAATTGTGCCATTTTGGCATTAATATTGAAAATGTGACTGATCATGCCAACAACTGTTTTTATTTAAGGATAGCAATCGCATGAAGCCATTTATTACATAATGACCAAAATGCTGCTAAAGGACCTTGCCCCTTTTTGCGATTTGGCACTGCGTTTTAACTGACAATTGCGCGGTCGTGCGACGTGGCTTCCAAACAAAATTGGCGTCCTTTTTTCCCCACAAATAGAGCTTTCTTTTGGTGGTATTTGATCACCTCTGCGGTTTTTATTTTTTGCGCTATAAACAAAAATGGAGCCACAATTTTGAAAAAAAATGCAATATTTTTTACTTTTTGCTATAATAAATATCCCCAAAAATATATATAAAATTTATTTTTTTCCTCAGTTTAGGCTGATACGTATTCTTCTACCTATTTTTGGTAAAAAAAACGCAATAAGCGTTTATCGGTTGGTTTTCGCAAAATTTATAGCGTTTACAAAATAAGGGATAGTTTTATTCCATTTTTGTTAATTTTTTTTTTTTACTACTAATAGCGGCGATCAGCGATTTTTTTTTTCGTAACTGCGACATTATGGCGGACACTTTGGACAATTTTGACACATTTTTGGGACAATTGTCATTTTCACAGCAAAAAATGCATTTAAATTGCATTGTTTACTGTGAAAATTACAGTTGCAGTTTAGGAGTTAACCACAAGGGGGCGCTGTAGGATTTGAGTGTTCCCTGTGTGTGTTTACAACTGTAGGGGGGTGTGGCTGTAGGTGTGACATCGATCACGTCCCCCTATAACAGGGATGACGCGATCGATGCTGCGGCCACAGTGAAGCACGGGGAACCCGTGTTTACACACGGCTCTCCCCGTTCTTCAGCTCCGGGGACCTGCGGACCCGGTCCAGGAGCTTCGCGCCCGTGACCCACGGCTGGGTACTAGAAACCAACGTATATATACGTTGATGTGCCCAGCCGTGCCATTCTGCCGACGTAAATGTGCAGTAGGCGGTCCTTAAGTGGTTAAATGGTAATAACAGAAATCGCCCAAATGGCCCTGATAAGTTTACATACCCTGGAATGTTTGGCCTTGGTACAGACATAGAAGGTGGCACACACAGGTTAAAATGGCAATTAAAGGTTTATTTTCCACATTTGTGGCTTTTTAAATCACAATTAGTGTCTGTGTATAAATAGTCAATGAGTTTTCGCTCACATGGATGCACTAAGCAGGCTAGACACTGAGCCATGAGGAGTTAGAAAAGCACAGTCAAAAGACCTACATAACAAGGTAATAAAACCTTTACAAAGATGGTAAAGTATATAAAACGATATCCAAAGCCTTGAATATGCCAGTTAGTACAGTTTAATCACTTAAGACAGTTTTTTGGCATAATCAATCTTATTTTTTTGTTTCAATATTTTTTATTGATATATCAAATAAAGGACAAAGTACAATCATATAAATACAAGATGATCAATAATAAACAGTAATGTGGTCAAATCTATAGGAGGAACTATCTAACCACGAATATTTTGGATATAAATAATTGTTACAAAGAATCTTATTACATTTTGAGATATTTCTAGTATAAACAGGAGCTGAGAAGTCCATAAAAGGAAAAAGGGGGGTGGGGGTGTAAGAGTACACAATGTGCAAGCAATATAAAACTAGTTCTAAATTCGATAAATAGTCTGATCAGTCATATTTTCAAAATGAATGCCAAAATTTCACAATTTCTGCCAGGATATGCACAACTGTATTTAGTGATTGGACTCACACATTTTGGACTTCTAGAACACATGTACGATTTGTTTGCAGATTGTATGTATATCTGCATAACTTCGCTTTATTTTTGTGGAAAAGTTTGTTCTGCACAGTTTTGGGCAAGCGCCACATACCGTGTTTCCCCGAAAATAAGACACCGTCACACTATGGCTTATTTTCGGGGGGTGTCTTATTTTTATTACAGAAAATAAAGGTTGCCTACCTGAACCACACTTGCGCTTCTTAGCATTTCCTCTGTCCACCTGTAGACTGAGATTATCGTATTCTGCACGCCATTTTTGGACCATTCGGATATCCAACTTCTTCTCTTTGCACTGATCTTGTCTGGCTGTACAGAAAGATAGGCCAGCAAAGCTGATGTGGAGCAAAGTGGAGCTGGGGTGATCTCTTTGGGCTCAGTAGCAGCTTTTCCCCCTATCCCCTGGTGTTTGTGTGGGGTGAGAGAGGGGTTTGCTGGTCAGTGCTGGGAGAAGCTTTACACAGCGTTCTTCTCACTTCAGCTCCAGTACAGTACTGTACGCCTATCACGTGTTTCCCGCGCCGCGGCGTTACGCATACGACACTACGTCTTATTATCGGAGATTCGCCACGTCTTATTTTCGGAGATTCGACACTACATCGCTACGTCTTATTTTCGGAGGGGTGTCTTATATTTCGATCTTGTGTCGAAATCCCGCTACGGCTTATTTTCGGAGTACGTCTTATTTTCGGGGAAACACGGTAATTTAATTCCATAATTTACCTGCTTTTAGTGCCATTTGGCATTTAAAAGGGCAGCTGCACGTTTATCACAATTTTTTTTCAGTTGGGCAGGATAGCCTGCCTACACACTTAATATTTAAAAGACAGTATATTTATTATTCACGTATAATATATATTTATAAAAACATTTTTTTCATCACTTGAGTTTTTTAGAGGGATTTAAAGCACCTAGCGCTCACCTTACCATTGTCTAAATTCCTTTCCTTTTCATCTTCACCCAGTCTTCCTTCCGGGTTCGTGGGCTTCGGCCATTTGAATGGCTGAGCTACAGTGACATCATTCCTGCACATTGGAGTCACCGCCACCGCACAGAGCTCTGAATGTACGCCACCGTCCATTCATAGTGCAGTGCGCATGCATCAGTGTCATCAGCTGCTACTTAAGTAAATTTCTCCTAAACAGTGCACAATTAGGAGAACTTTACTAAGCTGTAATATAGGCTTGCCTGTAGATATAAATCAAAAAGCAGACTATACTACCGCTTTAAATGCCTAAACTGTAACAGAAATTAATTCATAGGATTTATTTCTGAACTTGTCTTACTCTGATTTTTCTCTTATTATGTAGGGCATTTGACAATGTATGTGACCAGTTTTGGGAGCAAATGAATGAGGCTATTCTACAGCATAGCACTACTCGGAGCAGCGAGAGACCTGGGTGAGACACACGTATGATCACTGGAGTGGGGGGGGGGGCCCTTTTTGAAAGACTTTATTAGCCTACATGGGGTTATAATACTTTATAGGTCCAAAAAAGTTACATGATGTAAAAGTAAAATGCATCTTTTGTAAGGTTTTCTGTTTGTAAAAGTGAAGTTTAACTTTTAGTAATGCCACTGGTGTGGACTAAATAAACCTGAACTCCAGGAAGATATTAAAGCTGAAGTCTGAACTGTTTTTATTTTGCTTTTCCTGTTACTTCCATTCCCGCTCATCAACATGCTAATGACATTCCTAAATGAACACCTTTCCATTTCATTACTCTATTTGAGGCTTGGTGATTTCATCGCTGGTTCTCTTTGCTTCTCTATACCAGTGTTTCCCAACCTTATTTCTGTCAAGGCAATTATTCACAATCTCGAGGCACCTCATTCTAAAATAAAAACTAAAATTAATAGTTTTACATAATGCTGCAACATCCACACACGTAGGACACCCAGCGTTGGCGGTAAATTAAGCTGGCCATACATGGGTCAAGCATTTTTCTGGTTCAGCATGCACCAGACAAATCTCAATCAATGTATGGCTGTCGGATTTTTCCCCCACGTGATCAACACTGCAATCAGGAGTAAACGAGGCTGCTGTGCAGGTGCCTGATGTCGTCCTCATAAACCGATGATGCCATGTTGGGACACCAGCAGCTGGAAGGTTGCAATGGTGCACAATAAAAACCCGTGGCTTTGTGTAACAAAGGCAGACTTGATCCAGTTTGTATACACTTTTTGGGCAGTTTTTAGGCATTTTGGCAAAGGACACCTGAAGGCACCCTGGTTGACAAATGCTGCTCTATTCAATACAGGCATATTATGACTGGTGATGGTGAGAAAAGGGGGGGGGGGGGTACTGAACATAGCTTCCTGAAAACATCACAGCACCCCTCCTCCCATACTTCTGTCAAAAGCCCTCAGTTCTTATGCAAGCAGTGAGCTGGTTAGTATGCAGCTATCTAAATGCCTTGATGGGTGGGTACCAGTCTAGTGCAGTGATCAATTGTAGGCATTTTTGAACTCCCTAAGTGGTTTGGGGAATCCCAAGGCACTCTGGAAACTAGACACAAGTGTTCAGATATTCGGAGGAACTTCAGTATTGGACTTGAGCCGTTTGGGCTTTTTTTTTTTTTTTTTAAGAATTTATTCTTGGATGCATCATTGGTCCCCCTGCAGGCTCTAAGAATGAGAACAGAGCGATCAATGACAAGTGATCGATCGGTTCTCATTCCTCCACGAGCGGAGAGCTGGTGACTGTCATTCACAGCTAGCTGAGAGGCAGAGCCAGGTGCAGGTCCAGGCTCCTGGTTGGATACTGACCATGTGGTCACAATCTTTCCCCTGCCTATACCGGCTCTGTGACGACAGCGGGCTTCAGGTCACATGAGTGCAGAATGAACTGCACCCCTGTGATCCCCAGGAGAAACTTTTGGCTGTACTTCTCCAATTACGACCGTGCCTCCTATTCAAAATTTCTGGTTTCACAAGTGCTGTGGCCTTTACAGTACCATTCTTTGGAGCTGCACTCCCACAGTGGATTTTTTTATCACGTAGAATACACATGTAACTGACTTTCTGACCGTATTTTTCTCTGCTGCAGTCAAGTAACACTTACAGATCTGGTCTCTCCCCCAGACTGGGACTGGACAGTGAAAGGAGAAGCTGCAAAACGATGAGCTCAACTCCCTGTCGCTTTGCTGTATCTTTCTATTAGCATGCTTCTTGCACTACAACACTCTAGATCAGCTCTGTGTGCTGCTTCTCCCTCCAACAGTCTGTACAGGGATTGTAAGGCTTAATTAAATTGAATTTGGAAACTAACACTGCTTACGTTTAAATAAAATACATTTAAGGATGTATTAATACTGGGCTGCATTTGTGTCTTTTATATCTGCTTGGAGTTCAGCTTTAATGATTTTGGTAGACTGTATGATATAGCTTGGGGCCTAGATACAAAACTTTGATAGTAAGCGCATGATAAAAAACATCATCTGTACTTCCGTAGGAGGAATAATAATCCTTCTGATTTAAATGAACCAAGTATACAAAAGGCCTTGAGGTTATATTTGTATTACTCTTATTCTTGTAGGACCAGTCGTGCCACGTGGCGGTCAGATCGTGATTTGGGTCTGATGAATGCTATTGGTCTCCAGCCACGTAATCCTAGCACCTCGGTGACATCTCAGGGCACTCAGACCCCTGCCCCACAGTTGCAGAATGCAGAGACTCAGACAGAACGGGAGGTACCAGAGACTCGACCTGCTGTCTCCGTCTCTGAAGGTAAGAGTTAAACTTCATATTGTCTATATTCGTAGTGACTCGCTTATCTTCTGATCACACCCTCAGGCTGCACATTTTATATAAGCTTTCCTGTGCGTTTTTTTTTTTTTTTTTTTTTGTGTTCAGGATAAAAATTCATTCAAGTTTCTTTATCAAGATTAATTTAATGGACTCTCAGTCTTCTAGGGTAATGTGAAAAGGGATTCTTTTTTTTCTTTTTTTTATTTAGCTGTAGATTTCCCTAGTCCCGTCTTCAACCTATGAATGCTTAAAAGATGTAGGTGCATTTATTTGCAGACTGCTATAACTTTCTTTGAAAGGCAAATACCTTCCTGATGATAGTAATTAATGTGGTGAGTGGGCTGTCTGAGCCCAGAAGAATACTTGCCCAATTTTTTAGCTAGTTTCTGGTCTGCGATCTCTTAGACTCTGTTGGAAATGGCTTAAATGGCTTTAATAGAGCTTTGGCTATTCTCCAACTATTGAAATATAATGTTCTCAAAAAGCAGTAAATTGTTTAAAGACGAAGTTCACCTTTTGAAACACAATACATGTTCCACCCATATGCAGATAATAAACAGTGCATGCAGGCCCCAAATAGCATAGTACCATGCTATTTGGTGCGGCATGTTTTAAAAACTAGTGCATTCAAATGGACTGAAATCGCACTGCATAGTAACACGCAGGTTCGATTTAAAAGCTTCATTTAGTTACCGCACATATAGAACTTTGTGGTAATCATCTATTTTAGCAATGTTTGAAAACGTCATACAATGGACAGATTTGGTGCCGCTTTACATAAATGGAAGCAAGTCCATGTGTTAGATAAATAAATGACAGTTCTGTGACAATGACAGTCTTTTATTGATTTAAAAGCCCACTGTGACAGTACGATGTGTCAAAACACTCACCAGAGAGCAAAAAATATCCAGCATTCAATTCACTTACGCCCAAAGTGTTGCACACTGCTCCCTATCCGTGAAAGACCCTCCACTATTCAATACACCCACCAGACGATAAGTGTTTATTACTACTTGAACCACTGCCATAGAACCTGACACAACATATGCCTAACTGTAGGGGGTTAGGAGGACATCGCAAGGAACTAGGGCTGTGTATAGAAATCTCACCAGCGGGAGCCTAAATAATAGTATATTAAAATCGCAGTACAAATCAAGCTGCAGCATACAGGTAAAAGTAAGCCAAACAAAACTTACATAAATGGCCGCCGCTCCTACCACGAGTTCACGGCAGCAATGACTTCAGCGTGTAGGCCCCTCCCTACGTATTTCATGCACGTGCTCAAGGGATTTGCCTATCGCAATGGATAGGCGAATCCCTTGAGAACGTGCATGCGCATGAAACACTTGGCCATTTACCGTATTTTTCGCCGTATAAGACGCTCTGCATATAAGACGCACCCAATTTTAAAGGAGGAAAATCTAGAAAAAAAAGATTCTGAACCAAATACTGTAGTAAAATATTTGCCCCCCACTCATCATCACCATCACACCACCCCCACATTAGTAATAGCCAGTAACATTGCCACCACATAATAGCCAGTAACATTGCCCCCACATTAACCTCCAACTCACTGTTGCAGATCGCTCTGGTAAGAATAGAAGATCCCACGAGCCCTCTGCTCAGCACACACCGCCGCCGGGTGTAGCAAGAGGGCCGACCACTCCGGAGCTAGGCCAAAGCCACGGCCTTTCCTTAGACCGCGGCGGCGCTGCGCTGGTCGGATTGGTCAGTCAAAAAAAGGTTTATTCGGCGTATAAGACGGACCAACTTTTCCCCCCAGTTTTGGGGAAGAAAAAGTGCGTCTTATACGGCGAAAAATACGGTATGCAAGTTTAGTTTGACTTACTTTTTACTTATATGCGGCAGCTTGATTTGTCCTGTGATTTTAATAAATACTACACTGTGTATGAGGATTATTTGGGGTCCTGCTGGTGATCTTCTTTTGCACACAGCCAGTTCTTTGTCATTGCCAGGTTCTATGGCAGTGGTTCAAGGCATATAATGGCTTACCGTCTGAGTGTATAGAAAGGTGGAGGGATATCGCAGATAAGGAACACTGTAACACTTTGGGCACAAGTGTTATAATTAACTGCTGGTTATTTGCTCTGAGTTTTGTCACAGTGGGCTTTTGAATCAAGAGGACTGTCGGTTCACGACAGTCCATTACACACAGGACTTTGGCTCATTTATGTAGCACATGGACTTTTTTGTCATTCGTGTAAAGAGCTGCACCAAATCTGTTTATGGTATGGTCTATTGGAGGTTGTATATTCACCTTTGTGCTAGCTGCTACATTAATATTTTTTTCAGTGCTTTTTTCTATTTATTTGAAACATGACATACTGTATTTGTCCTATAAGAGGGTAAGTGATTTATATCATTAGCTATTGTGATTGTGGAGCTTACAATCTAGTGATGGAATCAGTGTTGGCTTGCTGTGCCCTAAATTTACCACCTTTTACTACTTGCCTGTGTCTGGATGAATGTTCAAGGCTTCTCAACTGTTTTCTGTGTATTTTCCAGAACATATTCTTCCCCATTGTGATTAGTTGAGTTTTTAATAGTTTTACACCATATCGGATCATGCATTGACAACGATATAACACAAGATTCCAAAGAACATACTTTAGGTATACTGTTCAAACTTTAGACTGAAAATTGGTACAAAATGTCAGCTCTGCTGGAGAGAAGAGGAAGTGGAAGAGAGGGGTACCAGACTTCAGAGGAATGGACAATGGGGTGGCATGTTCCTGGGTTATATGCTAGTCTATAAAGCTGGTAGGTCATCTTCCAGAGAAGGCTTATTTTGGGGGGGGGGGGGGGCTCCATTATTTGAATAGTGAAGATGGGGTGGGTAGCAGACTTGTTTTCATCTGATCATTCAACCACTTGCAAAGTAATGTGCAGCAATAGCAATTCTGTCATGCAAAACGATAATTTTAAAATCCTTTTCTAAAGAAACATTCTGCTGGTGGAGCCATTTGATTTTGTGATTTTTAAGTTGTACACAAGTGCACATAAACAGGCTTGTTTAGTAAGGAAATGCAAAGCACAGTAAACCTTACCTAATGGATATACCACTATAGTCAGTAAGATGGTAAGTGGAGGTAGAAACTTTTGTTTTCTGCCTATTTTGGCTCTGTGTCCTGTTTCTGCTTTTAGCGTTAAAGTTGTTTTAAATATTTTTTTGTACCTGCAGGCTCCAGCATGGAGCAGGCAGCACAGCCTGGCAGCTCTACCAATGAGTTGGGAAATAGATTGGAGTCACAAGAAGGGAATGTGGAGTCTTCAGAGATCCCTGGTTCAGGTAAGGAAATGCTCACTTGTGTTGCATTCCTAAATTCCACAAGTAAGCTTCAGCGACACGTGACGATTTTGTAATATTAAATTTGCTGATATTGTTTGTTTATGGAGAATGTCACAGATTTGGATAGATTGGTATTAAAGGGGTTGTAAACCTTCATGTTATTTCACCTTGATGCCTCCTATGCATTAAGGTGAAAAAACACCTTGCAGTGTCCGGCCACCCAGTTTTAATTACCTGTGTCCCGACTTTCCATGGACTCATTCTTCCCTCCGCGGATTCCCGGCTCTTAATTGGATAGATTGATAGCATTGCAGCCATTGGCTCCAGCTGCTGTCAAATCCGATGACACAGGGGCAGGGCCCGACTCTGGCATTCGTCATTGGACGCCAAATGCTGGAATCGGGAGCACACCTGCAAGGTAACCCCCTCGGGAGAGCGCTTCCCAAAGGGGGTTATCAAATGCGGGGAAGAGCCACCGTGGGACCTCAGAACAGGTGGATCGGGCCCACTCGAGCTGCACAGTGAAGGCAAGTATGACATGATGATAAATGTGAAAAAATATCTGTGCTAACTCATAGACTATAAAGCAGCCAGCACAGTTTGTAGATAAGCAAACAATAACAATATAATCCAATGTGCAGCGCTCAAAATAAATGGAAAATAAGTCCAAATAAACAGCGTGTATATAAAGTCCTCAAAATATATGTTCATCTATGAAATTGAAGATCTAGGACCTCCACCAAAGTTCCAGTGTGCAGAAAGACACACCACACCACCGTGCACTGTTTAACATTTATAAAAGTGTATGTGAAGGTCGCTTTAAAGTCTTCAGCAAAGCTGCTTGAAGCGGGTTAAAAGCTTTGCAAATGCTTGCTGTACACACTGTTCAATCAGACTAAAGCACATGGCTGTCAAGCCTAAATCTTTTTCTAGTTTAGAATAGAGTGGGAAAAAATTACAACTCCATTTTGACTTTTTACTGCTATCCGGAGCCCTGTTAGCTCTCCTTAGCATTGGCTTTCCTGCATTTATTTAAATAAACACTGGAGAAATTGATCTGGGAATTAGAACCAAACATTTTACTTCCAGCTCAATTCATCCTTCATTTACATGTGTTTACATAATTTAGAGTAGAAGTCCACCTTAACACTAAAATCGTTGCATCTACAGACATTTAATATAAAATTCTAACCTATCTAGCCCTAAAAGATATGTATAGTGATTTCTTATTTAAAGTCGATCTGGTCCAGTCTGCGGAAGCTCTACAGAGGTCACGCCTGACAACGGCTGTGAAATTAATGGTAAGTGATGTCACCCATAGACTTACTATGCGGCTTCCGTTGTCGGCTGTGTCCTCTTCACCCACCTCTACAGCGAAGCCGCAGGTGACAGCTCGGCGTGGGATCGAGTTGGATCAGATCGGCTTTAAAATGTATGTTTACTGATTCCTCTTTACAGAGTTAGATAGATTAGTGTTAGATCATGGATGTCTGTAGAGGTAGAAGTTTTAATTTTAGGGGGCACTTATCCTTTAACGTGTCTTTATATGCATTTAGATGTAAATAGAGTATCTAATCTGCTCCTGGTTGCTCTGATTTTTTTTAAATGGGGCCAAACCAAATGCATCTAAACACAAGTTTAATGCAAGGTGTGAAATATACCATTTAAAAATCATTACGTGGCTTTATGTCCATTTAAAAATGTTCCCTAAATGCATATAATCCCATGCCTGTGAGTGTGGCCTTAGAGGATCAAACCTTACTTCCTGTCTTACTGACAACCGTTTCACCAGACAAGAAGCGAGAAAATAAAATGGCAATATAAATGCAGACAGAAGTGATGGGTTAGTCTTCCCCTGCTTTATTAATCGGAACATTCTTATGTATGTGTTGCTGTTGGAAGGTTCCCTTTTCTCGGCATGGTAAACATCAGCTGGAAAGGAAGTGAGAGGAAAGCTATCTAATACAGCAATCTGACAGGGGTACTAAACCTTCCCTGCTCTATCCAAAACAAAGAATAAACATTTAGTTGGACATACTTTTAGGGCTTATTTACTCTTGCTTCAAATCTGGCATTTTACCTGCTTTTTTTTAAAAGCGCTCTGCCAATCAAAGCACCAGTCGCAAAAAAAAGCTTGCCTTACAGTCCTGCT
Source organism: Rana kukunoris (assembly GCA_029574335.1). NCBI lineage: Eukaryota > Metazoa > Chordata > Amphibia > Anura > Ranidae > Rana > Rana kukunoris. The sequence continues at coordinate 177,229,294 of CM056059.1, read as the reverse complement.
CATATGTTGTGTTTGCTTTGCTTCAAAAATTATACCCCACGTTGCTTTCTTGGTGCTTCAAAGCGTCTCCAAAGGCTCCATAGAAGTCTATTGAATTTTTTGAGGGGCTTTTATTTAGCATTTTGGAGGTATTGCATGTATGAGATATCCCAGGATGCACTGGGAAACCAACAAGCAAACCAGAAAGATGTTGTCTGCAGTCACTTCCGGGTCATGTGTATTTTTTCTGAAAGTGTCTGGGGCAGAAGTCACATCTGGAGTGCAACGTGACACATCAGGAAGGTGAGCAGGGCACAGACTGGAGCAGCGCAACTAGCAAGACGGCACACGTGTTATGCAACATGAGAACGCTATAGTAGGTGAGTGGAGAGGGGAATGAGCAGCAGAGAATCAGGAGAGCTGGGGGACCATAGCAGGAGAAACCAGCAGATGTCAAACGTGGTAAGCAGCATGGGAGCAATATAGCGAGAGGTTGGTGGGGACTAGAGAGGGAGGAGGATCAGCAGAGCTGGGGGTACTACTAAGTGGGGGGCATCAGCAGAGCTGGGGGTACTACTAAGTGGGGGGCATCAGCAGAGCTGGGGGTACTACTAAGTGGGGGGCATCAGCAGAGCTGGGGGTACTACTAAGTGGGGGGCATCAGCAGAGCTGGGGGTACTACTAAGTGAGGGGCATCAGCAGAGCTGGGGGTACTACTAAGTGGGGGGCATCAGCAGAGCTGGGGGTTTCTACTAAGTGGGGGGGGCCATCAGCAGAGCTGGGGGTTTCTACTAAGTGGGGGGGGCCATCAGCAGAGCTGGGGGTTGCTACTAAGTGGGGGGGGATCAGCAGAGCTGGGGGTTGCTACTAAGTGGGGGGGGGCATCAGCAGAGCTGGGGGTTGCTACTAAGCGGGGGGGGGGGGCATCAGCAGAGCTGGGGGTTGCTACTGGGCCCCTCTAACATTTATAAAATAAACATTCATACACAGGGCATTTTCCAAGCTTTATTAAAGCTTCTAAAAAGCATTCCTAAAGAATCAAAAAAGCACGTTAAAGCGGTAGGCACTTTAATTTTGTGTTAAAGTCGAAGCAAGTGTAAATGAGCCCTTATTGTACAGCGCTATGTTTTTGTCACTGAACTGTCACAATGTGGTTTTGTTTTTTCACTGCTCCTGGGTGGGTACCTTCCTGAAACGTGCTGTCTTTTGTAGCTGACCTCTTATACCGGACTTGTTTATGCTTCTCTCTCTATTATACCACAGTCCTTCGCTTCCCTCATACTCTGCCCCTTCATGTCCGACAGGCGAGGGACAGGAGGACGCTCTGAGCAGAATCCAGCGACTTATGGCAGAAGGAGGGATGACCGCAGTAGTCCAGAGGGAGCAGAGCACAACCATGGCATCGATGGGGGGATTCGGCAACAACATCATCGTGAGCCACCGAATCCACCGCAGCTCCCAGACGGCAACAGATTCCGCCTCGCGCGCCTCCACCCCGCACTCTGCACAACCCTCCACGTCTAGAGAGACCGTAGCAGAACTGGAAAGGCACCTTTCTCCCCTTCAGCCAAGCCGTTCCATACTGCCAGTGCCGTTGACCAATAACAACGGTGACCTTAATGCGCGGCCTCCGAACAGTGGCAACTTTCCAGGCGTGGAGAGGTAGAAACGTGAAGCCGCCAAGTTGGTACTGCTGTAAGGACAGATCTCCCCCTTCCCCTCCACCACCTGTTTACGGTGTGGGGCTTTCGAGCTGTGGATTATGGTGCTATAGACTTTAAGTGAAATTTTATTTGATAGCTGACCCTCCACCACTGTGCGGAGGGGAGGTGCAGAGAAGTGTAAAATCGCAGCTGACCTATATCACACTGCCCCCCCTTCTCTTCCCATCCTACTTTGTATAGCAAAAAGAAAATCCCCCCCCCCCATCACCCTTTAGGAAAGGGTTTGAGGCTCATACTCTTTTCTCGGCTCCCTTGAAGGTGAACCTAAAGTTTTATAAATTAGAATTCCCGATGTTTTTGATTTGTTTTTTATTTTGTTTCCAAAGCTATATATTGGTCATGGCGGGGGAACTAGCACTAACCTTCCCCGTCAAGTGCAAGGAGCTGCTATAAGACTGTTACTGCCCTTCTTGCTTTGACTGAAGTTCAAGGAGGGATGCATGCACTACAGGGAAGGACGAGGCCTATAAGCCGCCTTTCCTCCATGCCAGACTTGCGTGTCCGGGTGCTCTGCACCTCCGTTCAGACTCGGCGATGCACGCCGACGATCGGTTCTCTCCCACCACATGCACACAGAGTGGTATCTTTTTTTCAGTACAAGACGCTCATTCTCCTGCAGTGGTCACAAATTCATAATCAGCCCCCATTCACTACAATGGTTTGCCCAATTTGCCAAACAGTTCCAGAAAAAATGCTGCGGTTACAGTTTTCAGATGTGCGCTTTTTTTTTTTCTTTTTAATCTTTTTTGCAAATATGACCTGTGCTTCTTTGCAGGTCTAAAACAGCTTTTTTTTTTTTTCTTTATATGCCCTCGGTCTACAGTGTGTGTTTGATTCTGATGGATAAATGTCCCCCCTTGCTTTGTGTGAATGTCCCCCCAAATCCTTGCCAGAGGCCAGTAGCACAGCTCCCGTGTTAACCCTTACCTTGCCAGACCAATCGGCAGCTTACCAGAAACCCACACGGGCTGCATCAGTTAACCAGTTGCTCCTTTTTAACCTTTGACATTTGGGCGAGCTCACCCGGATGTATGCACCCACTAACGCACACTTGGCACGGTCTCTTGGAGACCCTAATAGATGTTGGCAGTATTAACCGTAAATGTTACAGGAGGAGCTAGGTTTTTATTGAAAGCTCTTGCATGTGAACTACAAAAAGCCTTTCTTTTTCTTTTCATTTTTAACTTAATACAATGAGAGCCGCTGATGTGAATCCCAAATTTCCAGCTGTGCAGATTTTAACTTGTCATTCTACCTGCAGTAACCCACCAGGGTGATACAGAGGGCGCCAGTGAGGAGCTGCATACTGGCAGGAAGGATGCACAATCCGAGGCAGTTGCTGGGCTGTTCTGTTTTTGTTTTGGGGTTTTTCCCACTTTTTTATGAAAGCTCCTCCCCCTTCAGTGTGTACAGCAGCACCACTGAACCCCGCCTACAATAACCGCCAATGCCTGTATTAACAATACTGCAGAGCATTTCTCCAGTAATGGCTTTATTGCTAGTGTCTATCGTAGAGCCTTGCTTTTAACCCCTGCTGTACCATTAATCTCAGTGGCTAAGCATTGCTCCAGTGTACTATGTAGCAGTGAGTACTGGAAGGTTTTCACTTGACTGTCGTTTACCCTTTCCTCCTGTCATTCAAACCTGCAGAGCATCACTCCAGTGCCCCGCTGTAACATAAGACTTGCAGAGCATTGCTCCAGTAAACCGTAATGCTTGGTTGGTTTTGCTCTTATGTGTAACACTTTTTTTGTTTTATTTTTTTTCAAGGTGCTGTGCAAAAAGCATCATTCCAATAATGCATTGTGACCTTTTAGGGCATGACTCAATTCATGTAACAATTGTTGAATCTGCAGAGCATTGCGCCAGTAAAACCCTGTGACACCAGCTAAAGATTCTCTGTTTTTGTTTGATTTCTGTTTGCATGATCAGAGCATTCTCTCAGGTTATTGCCGAAAGGCAACCACTAAGCCCTCTGCAAATATAGGTACACAGCATTCAAATAAAGGAAGCCTTTCCTTGGTCTACTCCCCTCCAGGGATCATTACACAACAATTTAACTTTGTAGCAGGTCACAAGGTAAGAGACTGCGACAGGGGCTGCTCTGTATCAGACATTTGTAAACGCAGACAAGCATGCGCACACACACCAGCATTTACATGTGAATGAAAGTAAATGGGCGCCTGATATCCAATAAAAGTAAGCATATTTGTATTTGAAGTTTCAGCAGTAAAGAGGTCAACGTGTTTCGTGGGACTTAGGACTCCCCCTTCATCAGGGCTCCTAGTGGAAGTGGTTATGGAATAATCCTGTTGGAGGGTGCCTTTGGCAAATGAATCCTAAAGACATTTATAAGTAGTTTGTATTCAGTTTAAGGTGGATGTTGAGCAGTAGTAATATAGATGTAGTTTTACTTTTCTTGTCCCAATCCAGGTTTCCAGCTGTTTCTATTGGAAGCCTGAAGGTTTTGTGCCAAAATTGACTGGCTCTCCTATCCAAGAAACCGTAGAGAACAATTGGAAGCCACTGAGAGCAGAACACCAGTTTGGTCAAAAAAATAAATTGTAGACACCCCAATAAATTGAGTTTTTATTGAAATGCATCATTAATGCTACAGCAGATATTTTTGACAATTGTGTACTTTCAACTTTGTGATGGCAGTTTGCTGAAAGTCCTTTTCTGTTCCACAGTAACTGTTCCCCTGTGCACAATGCCAGCTCCATACAGACATGGTTTGATGTAAATGAACTTGAGTGGGCTGAACATGGCCTTCACAAACATTCACTAGAGTTGGGGTGATGAATAATTAAAATTCCAATTCAAGACAGGTTTTCTCATCCAACGTCAATAACTGACCTCACTAATGGGGTTTGTGCTGAATAGGCAAAAATTCTTGATTTTGAAACCGGAAGTCTAACTAGCCCATACACGGTAAGAGAAAAAAAAAGTATTTGATCCCCTGCTGATTTTGTACGTTTGCCCACTGACAAAGAAATGGTCAGTCTATAATTTTAATGGTAGGTTTATTTTAACAGACAGAATAACAAAAATATCCAGAAAGATGCTTTTCAAAAAGTTCTATGCATTTTAATGAATGTAAAAAGTATTTGACTCCTTTGCAAAACATGATAAATAAACATGGTAATTGGTGGCAAAACCCTTGTTGGCAATCAGAGGTCAGACGTTTCTTGTAGTTGGCCACCAGGTTTGCTCACATCTCAGGAAGTATTTTGTCCCACTCCTCTTTGCAGATTCTCTTCAAGTCATTAAGGTTTTGAGGCTGATGCTTGGTAACTCGAACCTTCAGCTCCCTCTACATTTTCTATGGGACGAAGGTCTTGGAGACTGGCTAGGCTACTCCAGGGCTGTGCTTCTTCTTGAGTCACTCCTTTGTTGCTTTGGCCGTGTGTTTTGGGTCATTGTCATGCTGGAATATCCATCCATGACCCATTTGCGATGCCCTGGCTGAGGGAAGGAGGTTCTCACCCAAGATTTGACATCTTATAATTTTTCATGCAGTGAAGTTGTCCTGTACCCTTAGCAGAAAAACGCCCCAAAGCATAAGGTTTCCACCTCCATGTTTGATGATAGGATTGGTGTTCTTGGGGTCATAGGCAGCATTCCTCCTCCTCCAAATGTTGAGTTGGTGCCAAAAAGCTTGATTTTGGGGTATTTTAGATGCCAGATCTGTCCATAAAGAGTACCTGTCGCTATCTATTACTCTCACATTAGATGTGTCAAATTTTTTTTTTAAAGCGCCTTACCTTATCGGGCCCGCGCGCCAAAGCAACCGCATACGCAAGTCGCGCCCACAAATATAAACGGTGTTCAAACCACATGTGAGTTATCAGCGCTATAGAGCGAAAGCAACAATTCTAGTGCAAGACCACCTCTAACCCAGCAACCGTTAAAAATGTTTTAAAGCGTCCCCTATGGAGATTTTAAAGTACCGTCGGTCATTGCCATTCCATAAGGGTGCGCAATTTTAAAACAAAACATGTTGGTTATCTACTGTGCGTAACATCTTTCACATTATATACAAATACTAAAAGAAAATAACTTAAGTCAGTTTAATACAATACAGATAAATTGCATGAAAGTGGGGCAGAACAGCTGACCCTCCTGTGTTTAAAATGCATCAAGTAAGCTCCTCGACACAGGACCCAAAGCAAGTGGAGATCACTGCAGTAGCAGTGTCTAGTTCATTTATTTCCAGCTTCCAGGGAAATCGGCCAGGTATCGTATAAACAATTATTGGCATCCCCTGCATTTCTGTTTGGGTATTCTCATGTTTATTTTGTATTGGTGTGACACAAAGTGGAAAAACAAAAATCCAAATCTGGTGCAAAACTTCAAAAATGGACTGGACAAAATTATTGGCACCGTTAATTTGGTAGCACAGCCTTTTTTTTTTTTTTTTATATATATAAACGGTAGAATGATGGGCTTTACCAAAAAGCTATACAATTTGTTTAGTCTGTCCACAGCAGATTCTTCCAAAATGATTTTGGCTTCCTCAGGTACGTTTTGGAGAACTCCAGCTTGACTTTGTTTGTTTCAGCAGTCTCCTCCTCCTGGGTCACCTACCATATTTTCCCTATTTCATTCTGATGGTGAAGTAAAGTGCGAGCCTATACCATTGTAACCCTGTGCCTGTAGGTCAGCTTGAATTTGTCTGGAAGTTGATCAAGGTTCTATATCCACCATTTGAAAAATCCTTCATTGCAATCTTTGATACATTTTTCTCTTTTGTCTACGTCCAGGAAGACTATAGTGTCATGGGCTGTGCAAACTTCTTGCGCACAGTGGACAGATTAATCTCTGGAAATGGACTTGTAACCTTGGGATTGTCCATGCTTTTCCACAATTTTTTTTCTCAAATCCTATCAAATGTCGGTGTGATTTCTATATTGTCAGCACCTGTTTATTGATGCAGGTGAGTTTAATTACAGGAACATCAAACTTTGAAAAGGTGCCAATAATTTTGTCCAGTCCATTTTTGTTTCTCCACTACTTTGTGTCATACCAATACAAATGTTTAAGCATTCTCATGTTTAATGGCAACAATTTTCTGGGCGAAGTGGTGCATTATCTGACAAATGCAGGGGGTGCCAATATGTTTGTCCTTGAATGTACATGGTTGCATTGGTGCAAGGTGGACCAATGTAAGTAACTACGTATAAAAAATTCATACCTGGTATTCCTCTTTAAGATAATTTGTGAATCCTTTTATTTATTTTTTACTTAGAACTGATAAATTGTTAATATGGGTAGAGTGGGGACATTTCTGATGACCGCCTATACATTCTGTCTCCATTACTTTGAGTCACTGATCTGGAACAAACATGCGGCACGTGAAGTCAGGAAATTTCAGGCTCCTGATTTTCATACTTGATCCAGGTCACTGACTTTGGAACGTCACAACAATGAAGTATCCCTTATAATACAGTTATAAGGCATATATGTGGTCTGCCTTTGCCAACCGCCTCCTGCGGTGTAAGGTGTGAAGGTCCAACAGGGAATTGTGTTTCTGCTGCTGGCTTTGCCTTTTGACTGGGGAGATTTGTAAGTGAGTGAACCCCCGAGTGAACCACAGCAGCACAGACATTCAGACGAAGCAGCTGTTCTAATACTGTTTAGACTGAGGCGATGCGCTGGCGGGACCGCTCCAAAAGTTCTGTCAGAAGCCTCTTTGGAACGGTAAGAAGAGCGGTGCGTTTACCGCTCCTCTCCATTGAAAACAATGTGCCACCGCAGCCCAATTTCCCGGCAATTCGCCTTTGCAGAGGCGCATTGCTGGTGGTATTAACCCTTTTTCGGCAGCTAGTGGGGGTTAAAACCGCACCGATAGCGGCGAATACCATGGCAATTCCGACGGTATAGCGCCACTAAAAATAGCGGCGCTATAAAGCCACCGCACCTCCAGCCCCGGTGTGAAAGGGGCCTAAATGTGTAAGGCTTCGAAAAAGATTATTGTACCATTATATATATATATAAAAAAAAAACAGAAGTACAGGGTTTACGTCCTCTTTAACCACTTCAGCCCTGGACCATATTGCTGCCCATTGACCAGAGCACTTTTTGCGATTCGGCACTGCGTCGCTTTAACTGACAATTGCGCGGTCGTGCGACGTGGCTGCCAAACAAAATTGGTGTCATTTTTTTCCCCACAAATAGAGCTTTCTTTTGGTGGTATTTGATCATCTCTGCGGTTTTTTTTGCGCTACAAGCAAAAATAGAGCGACTATTTTGAAAAAAATGCAATATTTTTTACTTTTTTCTGTAATAAATATCCCCCAAAAATATATAAAAAAAACTTTTTTTTTCCTCAGTTTAGGCCGATACGTATTCTTCTACATATTTTTCTTTAAAAAAATCGCAATTAGCGTTTATTGATTGGTTTGCGCAAAAGTTATAGCATTTACAAAATAGGGGGTAGTTTTATGGCATTTTTATTGTGGTGTTTGTTTTTTTTTTTTTTTTTTTTTTTACTAGTCATGGCGTTTTTTTTCAGTACTGCGACCTTATGGCGGACACTTCGGACACTTTTGACAAATTTTTGGGACCATTGGCATTTTTTTAGCGATCCATGCTATAAAAATGCATTGGATTACTATAAAAATGCCATTGGCATTGAAGGGGTTAATACTAGGGGGCGGGGAAGGGGTTAAGTGTGTTCCTATTTGTGTTCTAACTGTATGGGGGGGTGGACTCACTAGGGGAAATCACTGATCTTCTGTTCATACATTGTATGAACAGAAAATCAGCGTTTCCTCCGCTGACAGGAACGAAAGCTGTGTGTTTACACACACAGCTCCCGTTCCCCGCTCTGCAACGAGCGATCGCGTGTGCCCGGCGCGCACGTGCCCCCTAGTGGCCGTCGAAAGTGGCGACGTAGAGCTACGGGCTCTTGCGCAGGAGAGCCGACCTGCTGCCGTATAACTGCGGCGGCTGGTCGGCAAGCGATTAAGGCGTCAGCATACCAAGACATTTTGTACAGTTTTATGCTCCCAACTTTGTGGGAACAGTTTGCGGATGGCCCCTTCCTGTTCCAACAGGACTCCGCCCCAGTGCACAAAGCAAGGTCCATAAGGCGAAGAGAGGCTGTAACCAGCTTGTGTTAGGAACATGTGCACAGTGCGATCCAAACAGTGCCGCCTTATCGGTGTCGCCCATCGGTGAAGGGGAAAAAATACTCTTTTTTGCTAAATTTTATAAATCTATGAAAAATAAATTCCCTCCGAATGATCAGTTTTTTTTTATTATTTGTTTAGCAAAAAATAAAAAAACAGTGGTGATTTAAAGCAGAGGTTCACCCTAAAACATGTATATACCATTCAATCCAGCATACTGCCGACATGTACAGTATGCTTTTTTTTTTTTTCCCGCTGTACATACCGTTGTATAGCTATTTTCCCCCCTGGCTTCCGGGTAGTGGCTCCCGCAGGAGTGGGCATTCCTATTCAGAGGCTGAAGTGATTGACGTGATGACAAAAGCTTCCCCCCGGCGCATAAGGCGCATTGGCAGTTTCCAAAAGAAGCCGAACTGCGAGTCCGCTCTAATACGGCGCTTGCGCACCGACGTTCGGCTTCTTTTCGGAAACTGGTGACACACCTTAGGCGCCGGGGGAAGCTTTTGTCAAACACTTAGTCTATGAATAGGAACGCCCACTCCCGCGGGAGCCACTACCTGGAAGACGGGGGGAAAATAGCTATACAACAGTATGTACAGCGGAAAAAAACTGCATACTGTACATGTTGGCAGTATGCTGGATTGAAATGGTATTACATGTTTTTAGGGTGAACCTCCGCTTTAACCACTTGCCTATTCTGGCACTTCACTCCTTCATGTAAAAATCACAATTTTGTTGCTAGAAAATTAATCAGAACCCCCAAAAATGATAGTTTTTATTTTTTAGCAGACATCCTAGGGGATAAAATGGCAGTCATTGCAACTTTTTTTCTCGCATGCCATTTTGCGCAATAATTTTTCGGACACTTTTTTTTGGGGGGGGCGCGAACGGTTTAATGAATTAAAAAAATAACAAAACTTGCATGCTTCTGCGCACAAGCTACTGGTCATAGGGGCGTTTTTTTAAAAAAAATTTTTTTTTTTTTTCATTTTATTTTTATTTTACTTAATTTTTTTATTTTTCCACTTTTTTTTTTATTTAGATTTTTTTTATCACTTTTATTCCTATTATAAGGAATGTAAACATCCCTTGTAATAGGAATCAGTGTGACAGGTCCTCTTTATGGAGAGATGAGGGGTCAATAAGACCCCACATCACTCCTCCAGGCTTACAAGCATGAAATCGGTGAAAAAACATTCACCGACAGCTGCGATTGCGGCTTTGTTTACTTCCAGGTACCGGGCGTGACGTCCTAACGTCGCGCCCGGTCCTCCGACGTCAAAGAGATGACTGACCGTCTGGTCACCAGTCATCTCTATGGTTCTTCATCAAGCGCCGGCCGATTCGCTCTCTGGGCCCCCGATGGCACAGGAGAGTCTGGAGAAGCAACGGATGGTGGCGGGAGGGGACCTATAAGAACGATCAATCGGCGGAACTACCGCTTTGAAAGTTCTTATTGTGCACAGAATCGTTGGCTTAAGACGGTGATATCTGAATGATGCCTGTAGCTGCAGGCATCATTCAGATATCACCGCACAAAGCCGAGGACGTATATTCTCGTACTGCGGTGGGCAAGTGGTTAAAGACCACCAAAAGAAAGCTCTATTTGTGTAAAAAAAAAGATAAAAATGTCATCTGTACAGTGTAGCATGACCGTGCAATTGTTGGTCAAAATGTGACTGCGATAAAAGCTGAAAATTGGCCTGGGCAGGAAGGGGGTGGGAATGCCCAGTAGGCAAGTGGTTTGGCTTTAATAGAATAACAAGGATTTGCAAGCTAGTATAATTATGTGTATTTACCTGTTTGGTTGCAGTTCTGCTTTAACCTTTTATTTTTTCAGTCTTACCTCGACACCATTATCCAGTCACTGGCTCCAGCGATAAAGGGGTTACTGACAGCTGAAGGACACTGCTCCCTATACACCGGAGCTTTGTTTGAACTGTCAACATTGCTACAGACCAGTTCTATTGTTTTAATTGGCTTTTTTTTCCCGCCTTAGATAGTTGTTCACAGCATCTTTGGCCCACATGACACTGGCCTGTTGAGCTTCGGTAATTGGTCTCCGCTGAGACATCTGGCAGAATGAGGACGCCAGAGACGAGCGGCTGTAACCCTTGTCACAACAACTGATCTGCTTTGTTTTTGGTAGATGGTTTACAAGATGCTCCCCCCCCCCCCCCCAAAATCATGATATATTTTTCTGTGCTAGTTGCCAGCAAGCCAACCCCTCTGAGGGTAGATAGTACACGGCTTGATCCTTGGAAGCGGTGCACCCCATCAGAGGATTGTGCCATGTTGGGGGTTCTCTACAATGCCATAGGAAGCGTTTCTGGCTATATTTAATGCTTGCCATCACATGAAGAGTTCTTCCAACTTATTGGCAAGTAGGGATGAGCTCCACGTTCGATTCGAACGTATGTTCGACTCAAACATTGTCTGTTCGTACGTTCGACGAAATTCAAATAAAACGGGTCGTTCTCGCCAAATTCGTGTGACGCGCAACGGCCCATAATTCACTGTGGCATTGCGCGCTGATGATTGGCCAAGCATGCTGTATCTCCTGCATGCTTGGCCAATCACAGCGCTCAAAAATCGAAGAGCCATAATTGGCTAAAGCCTGGGTGGCTTTGGCCAATTATGGCTCAGGGCTTTAGCACACGTCCCACACTATAAAAGGCAGGCTAGTCAGTTTAGTTACAGATAAATTGGATGGAAACTGTGCTATGTTTCAAATGTTGGAGTCTGGATTAATAAGCAGCAATTTGTGAAACAACAAAAGAAATATGGAAAAAGGTGTAATTGCGCTAAACCAAATTTGTTATTCAAATGAAGAAAAACATATGAGGGGCATAAAGCCCAACGTGTATATCGTGCCTTAATAGTGAACTAATGGCAAACAGTAAATAAATTAATATGCATCAAAGTGCAATAGTGCATATTGGCAGATATAACCACTTAAGATTAACCTACAAGTAAATACTTGAATGAAACTCCTATCCATCCAATATGAAATCAGTCACCATTGAGAAGGGGATTAGTGAATCAGACAGTATAAGAGTCATGAACAATGAATGGATCATGAAAAATAAAAAATTGAATTAAAAGGTGAACCAAATATATTAAATTCGAAGTCCATGTGTATGTCTTTAAGTGCAAAACAGTCCGTAGAGACTTCAAATTGAAAACACCCGTGCTCAATCCAAATGGTGAATGCTTATGGTCCCAGCACACCGCATGTGAATCCACCACCGGTATTCTAAATCTGCTTACTAGAAATAAAGGTCCTATTGGACCAGACCCAGCATATCACTCCAGCAGGGGACTGGATAATGGTGTGTCCACGGTATGGTATAACTTCACATATAGACTCAATGACATGGATCATATGAAAGAAAGAAGTGTTCCACATAGCATAAAACCAGGGGTAATTTAGTTAAAACAAGCACGCAGGTAAACAACTTACATTTTAGCAGATAATACAAAGCTTCAAGCCTGTAGCGCCGGCCGGACGCTTCCAGGAAGAACCGCTCGTGTAGAGAATAGCAGCAATGAGGGGGATGATGTCAGCACGTCGCTCGCTCCCCCGACGCGTTTCGTGATGGGTCACTTCGTCTCGGGGCACGAGGCTAGTCAGTTTAGTTAAATTTACAGTGTGTAGAGGATATATACATCCCAGGAGTTGTACATATATTTATACACTGTATAGCTTAGCTAGATCAGCTATTCCTATTTGTCAGGCAGTAGATTGTGCTAGCTGCAGTGTTCCAACGTGTTGTATTGCCTGTGTGCTGTTTGGTTTACACCTAAACGTACTACTGCACTTGTCCTGTTTATTTGCAACTAAACACAGTTGCTGTTACTGCATCGTTTGCTGTTTAACCACTTAAGACCCGGAAATGCAGGTAAAGGACCTTGCCCCTTTTTGCGATTCGGCACTGCGTCGTTTTAACTGACAATTGCGCGGTCGTGCGACATGGCTCCCAAACAAAATTACCATCCTTTTTTCCCCTACAAATAGAGCTTTCTTTTGGTGGTATTTGATCACCTCTGCGGTTTTTATTTTTTGCGCTATAAACAAAAATAGAGCGACAATTTAAAAAAAAATGCAATATTTTTTACTTTTTGCTATAATAAATATCCCCAAAAATATATATAAAAACATTTTTTTTCCCTCAGTTTAGGCCGATACGTATTCTTATATTTTTGGTAAAAATCGCAATAAGCGTTTATCGGTTGGTTTTCGCAAAATTTATAGCGTTTACAAAATAAGGGATAGTTTTATTGCATTTTTATTATATATATATTTTTTTTTACTACTAATAGCGGCGATCAGCGATTTTTTTTTTTTTTTTTTTTTTTTTTTTTTTTTTGACTGCGACGACACTTCGGACAATTTTGACACATTTTTGGGACAATTGTCATTTTCACAGCAAAAAATGCATTTAAATTGCATTGTTTACTGTGGAAATGACAGTTGCAGTTTGGGAGTTAACCACAGGGGGCGCTGTGACTTTTAATGTTCCCTGTGTGTGTTTACAACTGTAGGGGGTGTGGCTGTAGGTGTGACGTCATCGATCGCGTCCCCCTATTACAGGGATGACGCGATCGATGCTGCGGCCACAGAGAAGCACGGGGAAGCCGTGTTTACACACGGCTCTCCCCGTTCTTCAGCTCCAGGGACGGATCGCCACACTGCAGCGACGATCGGGTTCCCGGGGGCACGCATCGCGGCGATCGTTGTTGCAGGGTGTCAGTCTGACACCCTGCAACACCGATCTAGGTTAAGTGTCTCTCACGGAGACACTTTACCACGTGATCAGCCGTGTCCTCTGACAGGGGGGGTTTGTGCTGATCGATTATCAGCACAGCCCCCCCCCCCCGAGGATGCCCACTGGACCACCAGGGATTCCACTAGATCACTAGGGATTTAAAACAAAGGTATGCCACCCTAGACCACCAGGGATGACACATAATGGATGCCAATCAGTGCCCACAATGGGCATCACTGATTGGCAGGCATTGTTTGGCACTGATTGGCACCCATTAGTACAACTCATTAGTTAGTGCCCACCCGTGCCGCCTATCAGTGCCCCTTATTGGTGCCCATCATCAATGCCACCACATCAGTGCCAGTCAGTGCCCATTAGTGAAGTAGAAAACGTACTTATTTACAATGTTTTATAACGGAAACAAAAAAACTTTTTTTTTTCAAAAATGTTGGTTATTTTTTTGGCAGAAAATTTAAATCCCAGAGGTGATCAAATACCACCAAAAGAAAGCTCTATTTGTCGGTACAAAATGATAAAAATTTAGTTTGGGTACAGTGTAGCATTACCGCGCAATTGTCATTCAAAGTGCAACAGCACTGAAAGCTAAAAATTGGTCTGGGCGGGAAGGTGTATAAGTGCCCTGTATGGAAGTGGTTAATAGCACCTAAACACAGTTGCTGTTACTGCACGTGTGCTGTTTAATAGCACCTAAACGTCCTTTTGTTACTGCACTTGTGCTGTTCAGTTGCACCTAAACGTCCTTGGTATTACTGCACTTGTGCGGTTTATTTGCACCTAAACTTAGTTGGTGTTACTGCACTTGTCCTCTCCAGTTTGTACCTAAAGGTACGAGGTGTGTGTACTGATTTTGTCCTGTACAGGCCATTAAAATGTCTGGAAGGACAACAAAAAGAGGCAGAGAGTCACGTGGGCAAGCAGGCTCTGCATCTAGAGGCAACGCTGGTGCTGGACACGGTGCATCCTCTTCAGCACGTGGCCGTTTGCCACGCTCGTCCTTTTCGGGAGCTGGCCGTGTTGAGCCTTAACATGCAGAGAAATTAGTCAAGTGGATGACCAAGCCATCCTCATCCTCTCTCTCCCAGGCTGAGCTTAGTTTGTCTGGCAAAGCAGCTGCCAAGGCGTCCTCTTCCCTCTGCACCATGGCATCACACAATCCTTCCCTAGTCCCTCCATGTGAGCCCAGAGAGAGGGGGGGCCTGAGAGGGACAGCAATCTGGCAGTCGTGTTCCCCCAGCTGAAGCATACTGCCAGCTTTTCGACAGTGATGAGGAGGGAAGGGATGATGAGGTCAGACTCTACGTGGGTGCCTGATAGGAGAGAGGACGAGGCACAGGCACATCTCCAAAGAGGCAGGATGCCCTCCAGGGGCCAGCTTAATGGCAGCACACCAACTGCATTACATCGCAGAGCTACACCTGTGCAGGGCGCTGCTGTGTCTCAACGTTACTGCAAAAGTTCTTTGGTTTGGGCCTTTTTTGAGACATATGCATCAGATCGCACCGTTGCCATTTGCAACATATGTCTCAAGCGTATCTCGCATGGCCAAAACATCACCCGCTTGGGCACCACATGCTTGACCAGACATATGTCGACCTGCCATGCAGTTCGTTGGCAAGCATACCTAAAAGACCCACACCAAAGAACAAAGCGGACCTCCCCTTGCCCCTCATCAGCTGGGATCTCCAACCCCACTAGACCCTCAGTCCTCTGAAGCCTGCACTGATAGAACTGAAGGTGTAGAATTAGGTGTGTCACAACCTAATAGTACATGCGGGAAATCTACTGATGGTACCATCAGTACCATGCTGCAGTGCCGAAAAAAGTACTCTCCCAGCCATCCACATGCCCAGCTGTTGAATGCTAGCTTAGCGAAATTGCTAGCACTTCAACTGCTACCTATTCAGTTGGTAGATTCTGTGCCCTTCCGTGAGTTTGTGGAATGTGCGGTACCTCAGTGGCAAGTACCCGAACGCCACTTTGCCTTCCAGGACAGCCCTGAGATATAGCTCCTCCCTCAGGGACAGGAAACGCATCACAAGTCAATTGTAAAAGGAAGTCCTCCAGGCCTTCTCCTCAGTTTTTAGTGTTTCCTGCCAGACGGGAAGGAGCACATTCAGGAACGTGCCTCTGGAGAGGTGTTTTTTTTGACCGGGGTAAGGGTTGGGCCTTACCTTTCCTGCAGCACGCCTCTGGCCCTAGGGGTAGAGAGTGTAGCTGGGACCACCGCTGCCGTTGCTCGGCGAGAGTCGGACCCCCGGTGGCGGCGGAGAGCTCCTGCCCCCAATCGCTGCTTCCCTGACAGCGGAGAAGGCGAGAGATGCCAGGCAAGCCGCAGAGGTCCGTGGACTTCCGGGAATGGCGCGGAGGGGGCGGTGCTTCTGCGTTCCAGCAAGGGGAAGTGAGGAATTTCAGGCGGAAGTGCGTCAGCGGGGGGCGCCCGGAAATGTCGTTCCGATTTCAAAAAAGGGCGCGGCGGTGGCGTTCAGGAAGCCGGAGCTGGTGCAGAGGTTCAGAGCGCTGAACAAGACACCCAGAACCATGGAGGCTGCAGCGGCACATCTCGATGCTGGTTTAACAGGCTCCGGTGCCTCTCAGGTAAGCTTGGTGAGAGCACATGGCTTACTCTGGGGGGCAGTGAGCCGTTAGGCTCAGCACCCCCCCTGGGTGGTGAACCTTGTTGGTGGTGGGTTAAGGCACTTTCTAGGAGCCATGCACAGAGGTGAAGAGGGCTTAAGCTGGTTGTAATTGGGTTTATTTTTTTATTTTTTTTCTGTTTTTTGTTAACAGGTTAAAACCCACCAGACCCCTAGAAAGAAATGTGCCGTGTGTGGAACAAAGTTAGCCCCTAGTTGGGAGAAACCTTTGTGCCCAGAGTGCGTTAGTAGCTTGGTGAAGGATGATTCTGTAGCTACTTGCCAAAAAATTGTGTCATCTGTAAAGGATGAGCTTGCTTCTACTTTTCAGTCTTTTAAGGGGCTGATGGATAGAATGCAAAATCCAGCCCCTCCCTTACCCAGGGCTTCCAGCATGCCCTCCTTAACTCAGGCACAGGAGGAGGAGGAAAGGGAAAGGACTCCCAGGTCTGTTGCTTCCTCACAGGCAGGTTCAGCCACAGAATCAGAGGGAGAAGAGGATTCCTCCAGGGGGGCGAGGTACAAATTGTCCTTAGAGGATGTAGGGGACCTACTAAAGGCAATCTACGATACTCTAGATATTCGGGAAGAACAGGTTCAGCTCTCCAAGCACGACCTTATGTACAAGGGGTCTTGTGCAGGTAATCCCCGAACCTTTCCGGTTCACAGGTCCTTGATTGACGTGATTTTGCGGGAGTGGGAGCAGCCTGAGAAACGCCCATTCTTTTCAGGCAACCTTAAACGTAGGTTCCCATTTGAGACGGAGGCATCTCAGCCCTGGAATAAGATTCCCAAGCTGGATGCTCCATTAGCCAGGGTCTCTAGAAAGACAGATCTGGCGTTTGATGATTTAGGATCCCTGAGAGACCCAATGGATAAAAGAGGTGATCTACTGTTAAAAAGAGCATGGGACGCCTCTTCCATTGGTCTAAAGCCTGCACTGGCAGCGTCTTGTGTAGCCAGAAATCTTGAGTGTTGGCTCAGACAGTTACAGGACCATATTGTTGCTGGCACTTCCAGACAGGAGCTGGTAAAATCTTTTCCGCTGTTATATAAAGCAGTGGGTTTCTTGGCGGATGCTTCAGAGGAATCTGTGAAGCTGGCGGCCAGAACAGCAGCTTTGGTAAATGCAGCCAGAAGGTCAGTTTGGCTGAAGACGTGGGCAGGTGATGCCGCTTCTAAACTAAAATTGTGTGGTTTGCCTTTTTCAGGAGACCATTTGTTTGGCTCGGGCCTCCAGGAGGCGTTAGAACGCACTCAGGATAGAAAAATTGCTTTCCCAGAGAAAAAGAAGAGGTCAGAGGGAAAACGCTTTTTTCGTGGGTTCAAGCAACAGAACCAGCAAAAAGAAAGCCAGCCCAAGAAGCATTGGGCTGGGCATAAAGGGCGGGTGAGAGGAGGTATCCTATTCAATCCTCCTCAACCCACCCCAAAAACTCAGTGACTGTTGTGTCCCAGTGGCAGGAAGATTAGGGCAGTTCCTCCCACAATGGACCAAGGCGACTTCAAGTCCGTTCATTCTAGATCTAATAGAGAACGGATACAAATTGGAGTTCACATCAACGCCCCCCTCCAATTTCATGATCACTCAGCTTCCCAGGGACAGAGTGAAGGCAGAGGCGCTAGGCCTGTCTCTAGGGGAGTTGGTAGACCAAAGGGTATTGATTCCGGTACCCGATAGGGAGCAAGGGCAGGGAGTATACTCATGTTTTCGTAGTCCGAAAACCATCAGGCAAGTTCAGGATGATCCTGAACCTCCGACCCTTAAACAAGTTCCTCAGGTACAAACGATTCAGGATGCAGTCCATCTTCACAGTAGCAAGGCTCCTTTTCCCCACGTGTTACATGGCAACCCTGGATCTCAGGGATGCATACCTCCACATCCCTATCCATCCAGATTTTCAAAAGTTCCTCAGAGTAGCAGTGAGGGGGGACTCGGATATGCGACACTACCAGTTCCGAGCCCTTCCCTTCGGGCTGGCCTCCTCACCGAGAATTTTCACGAAGGTGCTGGCGGAAGCTTTGGCCCCATTAAGAGACAAGGCAATAATGGTAATCCCTTATCTGGACGACCTCCTGTTTGTGGCAGGGTCAGCCCAGCAGTTGGAAAGAGACTTAAGGGAAGCCCAGATGTTTCTATCCTCACTCGGGTGGATAATCAATCAAGAAAAGTCCCAGTTGATCCCATCCCAGGAGGTTCTATACCTGGGGTACAGGGTGTCCTCAGTGGAAAGAAAAATCTATCTCCCCGAAGAAAAGATAGAAAGGGTAAGTCAGGCAGTTGCCCAGTTGCAATCTACCCAAAGAGCTTCGGTCAGGGAAGTAATGAGGGTTCTGGGAATTATGACGGCATGTTTTCCAGCTGTGCCTTGGGCGAGGTTCCGTCAACGTCCCTTGCAGCAGCTCATGCTTCGCTTCTGGAATGGCCTAAGTCAGGGCTTAGAGGAACAAATTCCAATTTCTTCAAGGGTCAAGAGAGCCTTGTGGTGGTGGCGAGCTCACCAAAACCTAAGCCGGTGACTAGATTGGGTTATACCGGTAGGAGTAGTGGTCACCACAGACGCCAGTGCCTGGGGATGGGGAGCTCACCTGGAGGAAGCAGTGGCCCAGCAGTGGCCCAGGGGCCATGGTCCCTAGAGGAAGCAGGCCGCTCCTAAAACCAAAGAGAACTTTTAGCAGTCCTCAGGACAATCGAAGTGTTCCGAGAAAGCATAATAGGGCGTCATTTGGCGTACCTGAACAAGCAGGGGGGGACATGGAGCCCGGCTCTTCAGGACATATCCAACAGGATTCTTTCCTGGGCGGAGACGAACCTGGCCTCACTAACAGCGGTTCATTTAAAAGGGGTACAGAACACTCTGGCAGACTACTTGAGCCGTCAGCCGGTGAGGCAGGACGAATGGGAGCTCAACGAGGAGGTCTTTGGGCTAATAGTGCAAAAATGGGATCTCCCAGAAATAGATCTTTTTGCAACAGGAAAGTAACCCAATTCTTTTCAATCCATCCGGGGGACCAGACCAGGATTATAGATGCGTTCTCCAGTCCTTGGAGGTTCAACATCAGCTACGCATTTCCTCCAGTGAGGATGATTGCCGCAGTTCTCCAAAAATTTCGGTTAGAAAGGACGGATTTAATTTTGATAGCACCCTTTTGGCCGAAAAGGCCATGGTTCTCCACCTTGAAGGAACTGACCATTTTGCCACCGTTTCGGTTGCCCATCAGGGAGGATCTGATATCTCAGGGACCCATTCTTCACCCGCAGGTGGACAGATTGAACTTAACGGCATGGTATCTGAGGAACAATTATTAAGATCTCAAGGTTTCTCAGCAAAAGTAACTCAAACCCTGTTACAATGTAGGAAGCCTGTAACCAGGGCTATCTATAATAAGGTTTGGAAGAGGTTTTGTTCTTGGGTAAGAGAGAAAGCTCTTTCTTACCCAGGGATACCAGCAATTCTTGAATTTTTGCAGGCAGGGGTAGATCTGGGTCTTTCACCAAGCACCCTAAAAGTACAGGTGGCCGCTCTTAGCGTGTTTCTCCAATGCTCCCTTCAGCAAAATCGTTTTATCAAGAATTTCTTCACAGCTCTGTCAAGGTCCACACCAGTGAGAGTGTCATCCTGTCCTTCCTGGGATCTTTCAGTAGTACTTAAGATCTTATCAGAAAGTCCGTTTGAACCTCTGGAGGAATCCAGTCTGAAATGGGTTACCCTTAAGACAGTTCTTTTAGTGGCAGTAACCTCAGCTAGGCGGGTTAGTGATTTAGAGGCCCTCTCTATTAGAGAGCCGTTTTTATTAATTTTTGACGATAGAGTTGTGTTAAAAACAGACCCCAGTTTTCTCCCTAAGGTGGCGTCAAAGTTCCACAGGACACGGGATATTGTCCTACCTAGTTTTTGTTCCCCTTCGGGCCTTGAGTCTTCATCTCCCAATTTTCTAGACGTCAGGAGATGTATTTTGTTTTATTTGGATGCGACCAGAGAACTCAAAGTCGGATTCTCTTTTTGTTAATTTTTCAGGGGTTAGAAAGGGGCGTAAAGCTTCTAAAGCTTCCATAGCCAGATGGATCAGGATGGCTATTCAGAAGGCATATGAGTTAGAGGGTTTGCAGGTTCCGTTTGTGAAAGCGCACTCTACTAGGGCGGTCTCGAGTTCGTGGGCAGAGAGGGCCGGTGCCTCACCAGAAGAGATTTGTAGAGCGGCGACTTGGTCCAGTTACACCACGTTCGCTAAGCACTATTGCCTGGATTTGATGTCAGAGAAGGATCAGGCATTTGGCCGAAGGGTCCTACAGGCAGTAACCACACCCTAACAAGTAAGTTTCTTGTTTATCATCTCAGGGCTGTCCTGGAAGACGAAAGGGGAAAACCGGAGTTAGGCTTACCGGTAACTTTTTCCAGGAGTCTTCCAGGACAGCCTGGTTTCCCACCCGGTGTTTTTTGTCTAAGTAACTGGAGTTGGATGAATGTACTAACGGTGTCTTAGTATGTTATGTTTTTCAGAGCCTTCAGGATTTCTTGTATGAACTGAGGAGAAGGCCTGGAGGACTTCCTTTTACAATTGACTTGTGATGTGTTTCCTGTCCCGGAGGGAGGAGCTATATCTCAGGGCTGTCCTGGAAGACTCCTGGAAAAAGAGTTACCGGTAAGCCTAACTCCGTTTTTTTCTCACAGAAGGCGATTCGGGCTCTCTACCGGCATGTGGTAGGGAATGTCCATGTCTCGCTGGGCGGGGCGGTCAGTGGTAAGGTGCATCTTACCGCTGACTCATGGTCCAGCAGGCATAGACAGGGACGTTGCCTCTCTTTCACGGCGCATTGGATGACTGCTTGCAGCTGGGAAGGACGCAGGGCAAGGTACAGTAGTGTTGGAGGTTGTTCCACCGCCACGCCTCCAAAAACGCTACTACTGGTTGTGACACACCTCTCTCCTCCACCCCCTCTTCTTCTTCCTCTGTGGCCTCTTCCTGTGCTGATGTCTCCTCGGAACCAGCCGTGCTCCGTAGGTCATACTAGGGGCTACGCAGGAATGCAGGCAAAGAGATGCCATGCGGTGCTAGAGCTGGTGTGCTTGGGAGACGGGAGCCACACTGGGGCCGAGGTTCTGTACGCTCTGCAGGGGCAGGCTCAGAGGTGGTTGATGCCACGCCAGCCTGGAATGGTGGTTAGTGACAATGGCACCAACCTCCTCTCTGCCCTGCGACAGGGAAAACTGACCCATGTGCCCTGTTTTGCTCATGTCCTGAATTTCGTGGTACAGCGGTTCTTGGGCAGGTACCTGGGCTTACAGAAGGCCAGGAAATTCTGTGCATTTCTGGAGGTCATATAATGCCACTACTCGGCTGACAGACCTCCAAAGGGAATACAACCTGCCCAAGAACTGTCTAATCTGTGACATGCCCACCAGATGGAACTTTACATTGGCCATGCTGCAGCAGCTGCACACGCAGCAGAGGGCCATCAATGAGTACCTGTGTCAATATGGCAGCAGAACTGGGTCAGGGGAGCTTGTTTTTTTTCTTTCCATGAACCCCATGACTAAGTCGGAATGACGAAACATGTCGGGGCGTGGTCACTAATCATTGTCTGACCAGATGGTCACTAGTCATCTCTATGACCGTCGGAGGACCCTGGCACGATGTGATGACGTCACGCCCGGGTCCCCGTAAGTAAACAAAGCCGCGATTGCGGCTGTAAGCAACAATTCATGAGATCAGTGAATTTTTTTTTCACCGATCTCATGGTTTCCAGCCTGGAGGAGAGATGGGAGGTCTTATTGACCCCGCATCTCTCCTTAAAGAGGACCTGTCGCACACATTTCCTATTACAAGGGATATTTACATTCCTTGTAATAGGAATAAAAGTGTTGAAAAAAAAGTGTAAAAAAAATAAGTAAAAAAATAAATAAAAGTGAAAAAAAATAATTAAAACACCCCTGTCCCTGGTAGCTCACGTGCAGAAGCGAACGCACACGCAAGTCCCGCCGACATATGTAAATGCCGTTTAAACCACATATGTGAGGTATCGCCGCGTGCGCTAGAGTGTCGGCAACAAATCTAGCACTAGATTCTCCTCTGTAAATTAAAACTGGTAACCTGTAAAAAAAAATTAAAGCGTTGCCTATGGAGATTTTTAAGTATCGAAGTTTGCCGCCATTCCATGAGTGTGCGCATAATTAAAGCGTGACATGTTGGGTATCTATTTACTCGGTGTAATATAATCTTTCACATAATACAAAAAAATTGGGATAACTTTACTGTTTTGTTAATTTTGTAATTCATGAAAAAAAAATTCCCCAAAAAAAGGGTGTTTGAAAAATTATTGCGCAAATACCGTGCAAGATAAAACGTTGCAATGACTGTCGTTTTATTCCCTAGGGTGTCTGCTAAAAAAACATATATAATGTTTGGGGGTACTGCGTAATTTTCTAGCAAAAAAAATATGATTTGTACATGTAGGAGAGAAGTGCCAGAATAGGCCCGGTATGGAGGTGGTATTAAAAGCCTGGTAAAAGGAATTAAAAGTGGTAAAAGTGGTTAAAGGAATTTTTCATTATTTTTTTTTTCACTTTAAGCATCATTAAAATCGCTGCTCCAGAAAAAAACTACAGTTTCAAAAAATAAAATAAAAAAAAATTCTATTGATGCATGTTCCCTGGGGCAAGACCCGGGTTCTCGGACGTTTTCCAACAATAACTTGAATATTGGGCTTTAAAATGAGCGCTTTTGAATTCGAACGTTCGAGTCCCATATACTTCAATGGGGTTCTAAATGTTCGCGCGAATAGTCGGTCTGTTCGAACGTTCTGGTGCGAACCGAACGCGGGGTGTTCGGCTCATCCTCATTGGCAAGTGAGCAGCAATTACCAACCATGCATGTGAGAGCAGCACTTGTTGACCACGTCGGAAGGGATGTTGTGTTGGGTATTGTCTGCACAGAATGCATCTGAACACAGATATGTATACCCTGTTGTATCTTAGCATAACATTTCCCTTCCGGTTCTTAGAGCCGTGTTTTTTAAAAGTTAAACACGCTACCGAAAAAAAAGACCATTTAAACACCTCTGGCCATCACCCATCCTTTAGATTTTCACTCTATTCAAAAGCCGCGTCCTGCACAATCTTCGCATCAGACACATTCTGAGCATTAGATGACCATGTGGGTTCTAGTTTCACAGCTTCCTGCTGTGATGAAGGGCTGGTGGATAGAACTACAGACCGTGGGGGAGCCAGGCATCCAACATACATTGCAATGTGTGTGCCAAGCTTTAGACGTACATTTTGTTGGGGCATTTACCATGCATTCATGTTGCCTGATGTGGAGGAATAAAGGTAAGCTCAAAGTGACTTTAACCACTTGCCTACCAGGCCAATTCTGACATGTAAAAATCCTAAATTTGTTTGCTAGAAAATTAAACAGAACCCCCAAACATGTTTTTTTTTTTTTTTTTTTGCAGAGACCCTAGAGCAGTGATGGCGAACCTTGGCACCCCAGACGTTTTGAAACTATATTTCCCATGATGATCATCTAAACTGCAGAGTGCATAAGCATCATGGGAAATGTAGTTCCAAAACATCTTGGGTGCCAAGGTTCGCCATCACTGCCCTAGAGAATAAAATGGCGGTCATTGACCATTTCTGGCATGGTATTTGTGCAGCAATTTTTTTTATTATAATTTTTTTGGGAAAAAGTTGCATGCATTAAAAATTACGTTAAGTTAGCTCAATTTTTTTGCATAATGTGAAAGATATTACGCGCAGAGTAAATGGATACCTAACATGTCGCTTTTCAAATTTGCACACGTTCATGGGATGGTGGCAAACTTTGGTACTTCAAAATCCCCATAGGCAATGCTTTAACATTTTTTACAGGTTACATGTTATAAATTAGCGTAGGTCTTGAGCTTGAATTGTTGCTCTCGCTCTAACGTTCCCGACGATACCTCCCATGTGTGGTTTGAATGCCAATTATATATGTGGATGCGACTTGTGTATGTGTTCGTTTCTGCATGTGAGCACACAGGGACAGGGGCACTTTAATTCTTTTTCTTTTTTTTATATTAATTTTACTTTTTTTTTTTTCTAGTTTGATGCTTCCTATTTACATTTTGTTTTATTGCTTTTATTCAGATTACAAGGAATGTAAACATCCCTTGTAATAGGAATAGTGCGTGACAGGTCCTCTTTACAGTGAGATCTGGGGTCAATAAGTCCCCACATCTATCCTCTCTAGCAGCAGCGACGATCCGATCCCTTCTGAGGCACTGTGTCGCGGCTGGGCTGGCCTATCCGTGATCGCGGCTGGGCTGGCCTATCCGTGATCGCGGCTGGGCTGGCCTATCCGTGATCGCGGCTGGGCTGGCCTATCCGTGATCGCGGCTGGGCTGGCCTGGCCTATCCGTGATCGCGGCTGGGCTGGCCTGGCCTATCCGTGATCGCGGCTGGGCTGGCCTGGCCTATCCGTGATCGCGGCTGGGCTGGCCTGGCCTGGCCTATCCGTGATCGCGGCTGGGCTGGCCTGGCCTATCCGTGATCGCGGCTGGGCTGGCCTGGCCTATCCGTGATCGCGGCTGGGCTGGCCTGGCCTATCCGTGATCGCGGCTGGGCTGGCCTGGCCTATCCGTGATCGCGGCTGGGCTGGCCTGGCCTGAAGTTCCGCCTCCACCGTATTGTGAACATGCTGCCTTCACCTCCTCCAGGCTCCCCCTCTCCTCCAAACTGATGAAAGCTGCAGGTGAGGGGGAGGATACGGTCTGGGGAGAGGGGGAACAGCCAGCCAGAGTCAATATAAATAAAAAAAAACATCTGGTGTAAGTGTAGTGTAGTAGTCAGTGTAATTGTCGGTGCAGTGAGGTGGTCAGTGCAGTGGACAGGTAGGTCAGTGTAGTGGCAAGTATGGGATGCAGGTAGGTTAGTGTACTGGTCAGTGTAGGAATCAGGTAGGTTAATGCAGTGGTCAGTGTAGGAATCAGGTAGGTAGGTTAGTGTAGTGGTCAGTATGGGAATCCGGCTGGTCAGTACTATTGTAGGAAGGGACTCGGGGAGTGCTAAAAGTCCACAGGTTAGGGACTTTTGCCTTGCCCCATGTGCTGACAACCCACACTACGCCCCTGACTCTCATTGTGGCCCGCGACCAGTTACCATGTCAATAAAGTGGCCCTCGCTCCTCAAAAGGTTGGGCACCCCTGTACTAGATCATATGTTACAGAACGGATTGTCTTCTCTCCTGGCAAGGCAAGGTTTCATTTATAAAGGAAGTGTGTATTGTGTTCTTGGAAAGAGATTGATACACATAATATACTTTCCTTTGAAAGGCCTGACTCTGGTAAGGGCTCCAGGCACGGCTCCCTGGTAAACCCTCTCCAATAGAGGAAAGTATTTCTGGGTATATAACAGTTTTGCATAGCAAGCCTTTAAAGGAGTTGTAAAGGGAAAAAATTGTTTCGCTGAAATTACGGTTTACAGGGTATAGAGACAATTCCTTTTAAAAATAGATGAAAATCAATCATATAATGTGCCTCTAGTTTCAGTTTAATTTTTAATCTAGTTTCATGTTTCTGTGAAGTACAGAGACCCACAGAACAAAAACAAACAAACACAGGGCAGTGTTTGTTTTTAAAATTAAACTGGTTATGAGGGGTTTTAGACACACAGTAACCACACCTCCTTGATCAGGGACCACAGAAAGAAGCTCCCATAAGTTTTTTTTTCACAAGGAAACAGACAAGCAGGAAGTGTGGAGATCAGAGAAGGATTACAGGAGAAGGATTACTCCTATTGGATGCAAACAATGGGTTAATTTGGCGCACTCTTGGTAAGGTTCTGCAAAAGTAGAAATGGGAGTGGGGTCAATAAACAGGGCAATTAATGTCCATGGCAAAATGTCCATGTAAGAATATTGTATAAGGATATGCTTCAAGAAGGCTCCCAGCTTACAGCTAGAGACTAGAACAAAAAACAAGATCAAAAGCAGCGCCTTCTAAGTGTAGCAATTTGGATATTTATTAGATTAAAATGGTAATGGAAACGCTCAAACAAGTGATATAAACCAGCATAACCAATGGGGGGTCATCCACAACAGCAGGCAGCCTCCGGGACAGCGCGGATGACCCCATTACTAATGCTGGTTTACATCGCTCATTTGTGAGCATATTTCCCTTACAATTTTAATCGAATAAATGTCTGAATTGCTTCTCTTAAAAGGCGCTGCTTTTGTTCTTTTTTTTTTTGCTCCTATTGGACGCCTAGCAGGAAGAAAGAAGAGACACATGGAGGACGCGGCTCATTGCTGCCTGACCCGGTGCCCGTCCCACAGCTCGCCGCTGCCTGACCCGCCACCAAGATGGAGTAAGTGCCGGTCAGACAGCGAGTGAGTGTGGTCACAGTGGCTGCATTTGATGATTTTTTTTTTTTCAGAGTTTTTCTGTGTGTTTGCGAAACCCCTGAATTTGCTTGTGTTACTTAGCAATTGAACACGTGTACCTAAATAAAGTGGACGGTGAGTGTATATCTTGCAGAAGGGCAAGTGGCAAGGCAAATGTAACCCCCTGCCTTTTTCTATCCTGCGTTTTAAGAGCTTTCATTACTAGGCAATCCCAGTCCAAATATTGCCTGGTTTACAATTGGCTTGTCTGCATCTGCACTGTTACTGCCGACAAGAAGTGTGAATGAGGGGAGGCTCTACATAACTGCCAGGGGCCATAAATGGTCATTTCTGTTCTGCACCCAAAAAATCAATACATTGCCCCCTACGTTTTACTAAGGCCCCTTTCACACTGGGGCGGGAGGTGCGCTGACTGTATAGTGGCACTATACCGTCAGAATTGCGGCGATATTCGCCCACTAGCGGAGCGGTTTTAACCCCCGCTAGTAGCCGGAAAAGGGTATTGCCACGGTTTCCCATTGCTTTCAATGGGAAGGAGTGGTAAACACACTGCTCTAAAGATGCGGCTAGCAGGACTTTTGGAGCGGTCCTGCTAGCGCACTGCTCCAGTTTGAAAGCCCTCAGGCTTTCACATTGAGACTGCAGGGCAGGAGTTTTTCAGGCAGTATTTAGGCGATATTTTTAGCGCTAAAACTCCCAAGCATCCTCCTGTCCGTCAATGTGTTTTCAGCAGCCATTTGAGCAATTAAGAATGCTAATCCAGAGGAATCCTTGGTGTCCTGGTCTGAAGATGTGCGCTTTAACTCAATATATGAAGTGGCTGCCTGCTTCTAGCAGTTCATGATCTCCAGTAATTACATGAGTGCAGTGCATTCCAGGATATACCATTTAAAATAGAATAATCAAAAGGCTAAAGCAAGCCATAGGTTATGCAATTTTCTTTTCTGTAACCATGGGTTGCAGGAAAGAAATTTGCTTGATTTCCCCCATCAACAGAGTCGGTATTAATAGGAGAATTCTTCCTGAGGATCCATTGTGTTCTCCTGGTGGGGAGCATTCCTCCCAGGAGAACGCAATGATTACTGCTAGCCGCTACAGGCAGTAATAACATGCTAAAAACCCAACATACTGGTTGTACCCGAGTTTATATTGATGGAATGACTTGGGTATAAACAAGCCTGCCCATGGATAGATTGAGCGTCAACCAGTCCCTGCTAAACTGGCCAAGATTCGATCCATCCATGGCCGGCTTAAGTTTAGCCTTGCATATAAACGGCTACCCTTCTGAAAAACAATCTGCCGCATATCGCGTTTGACGGGCAGTGTGGAGGCATTGTGACTCTTCCTCACCAATCTGTTTCAATACCATGCTTGCCGCACCAACCTTCCCGAAATTGTGTGCATTGCACATGGTTGTGGTTCTTTCCTATGCACCTGACTAGGTTCCCTTCGGCAGGGCTTACTGCCTGCAGAACGCAAAACGTGATAGTTTTTGCTATGGATGTGAAGCAAAGCATCACAACTGTGGCATGATGTGAACACCCCGCCACCACTGCCTTTTCAGCTAAGGGGTGGGGGGTTCTAACATTGGACATTTCCCAACTGCAAGTCTAAACACGCCCTTAGGCAGGTTATAGATGAACTGTGGTGGAAGGTAAGAAAATCGGTTGGTTCCCTCATGAACACAGTGTTGATGAGGGAATCCCTACTGCGGAGCTATTGTGTTTTCTCTGAGGGGGGGGGGGGGGGTCGCAGGGAGCTGTCCCTGGCAGGAGAACACAATAATCACATGAAGGTTCCACGTGCTGGTTGTACCCAAGTTGATCAATGAAACAGCCTGCACTTAGATGGTTCTAATCTCGGCCAGTCCCTACTGAATCAGCTGAGATTCAAACCATCTTTGCCCAGCTTTACTGTGTATAGTATACAGTGCTGAAAATAAGTATTTGAACACCCTGCTATTTTGCAAGTTCTCCCACTTGGAAATCATGGAGGGGTCTGAAATTGTCATCGTAGGTGCATGTCCACTGTGAGAGACATAATCCAAAAAAAAAATTCCAGAAATCACAATTTATGATTTTTTAAATATTTATTTGTATGATACAGCTGCAAAGAAGTATTTGAACACCTGTCTATCAGCTAGAATTCTGACCCTCAAAGACCTGTTAGTCTGCCTTTAAAATGTCCACCTCCACTCTATTTATTATCCTAAATTAGATGCACCTGTTTGAGGTCATTAGCTGCATAAAGACACCTGTCCACCCCATACAATCAGTAAGAATCCAACTACTAACATGGCCAAGACCAAAGAGCTGTCAAAAGACACTAGAGACAAAATTGTACACCTCCACAAGGCTGGAAAGGGCTACGGGGAAATTGCCAAGCAGCTTGGTGAAAAAAGGTCCACTGTTGGAGCAATCATTAGAAAATGGAAGAAGCTAAACATGACTGTCAATCTCCCTCGGACTGGGGCTCCATGCAAAATCTCACCTCGTGGGGTCTCAATGATCCTAAGAAAGGTGAGAAATCAGCCCAGGACTACACGGGAGGAGCTGGTCAATGACCTGAAAAGAGCTGGGACCACCGTTTTCAAGGTTACTGTTGGTAATGCACTAAGACGTCATGGTTTGAAATCATGCATGGCACGGAAGGTTCCCCTGCTTAAACCAGCACATGTCAAGGCCCGTCTTAAGTTTGCCAATGACCATTTGGATGATCCAGAGGAGTCATGGGAGAAAGTCATGTGGTCAGATGAGACCAAAATAGAACTTTTTGGTCATAATTCCACTAACCGTGTTTGGAGGAAGAAGAATGATGAGTACCATCCCAAGAACACCATCCCTACTGTGAAGCATGGGGTGGTAGCATCATGCTTTGGGGGTGTTTTTCTGCACATGGGACAGGGCGACTGCACTGTATTAAGGAGAGGATGACCGGGGCCATGTATTGCGAGATTTTGGGCAACAACCTCCTTCCCTCAGTTAGAGCTTTGAAGATGGGTCGAGGCTGGGTCTTCCAACATGACAATGACCCGAAGCACACAGCCAGGATAACCAAGGAGTGGCTCTGTAAGAAGCATATCAAGGTTCTGGCGTGGCCTAGCCAGTCTCCAGACCTAAACCCAATAGAGAATCTTTGGAGGGAGCTCAAACTCCGTATTTCTCAGCGACAGCCCAGAAACCTGACTGATCTAGAGAAGATCTGTGTGGAGGAGTGGGCCAAAATCCCTCCTCCAGTGTGTGCAAACCTGGTGAAAAACTACAAGAAACGTTTGACCTCTGTAATTGCAAACAAAGGCTACTGTACCAAATATTAACATTGATTTTCTCAGGTGTTCAAATACTTATTTGCAGCTGTATCATACAAATAAATAGTTAAAAAAATCATACATTGTGATTTCTGGATTTTTTTATTTTATTATGTCTCTCACAGTGGACATGCACCTACGATAACAATTTCAGACCCCTCCATGATTTCCAAGTGGGAGAACTTGCAAAATAGCAGGGTGTTCAAATACTTATTTTCTGCACTGTATGTGCCTTCACCAGGCAGATTATTGGACTGTCTATTGATGCAGTTATCTAATCAGCCAGTCAAGTGGCAAAAATTAGATGCTTCAATTAATGTTTACGTCAAACGGATAGAAAAAAATGTGATCTCAGTGATTTTGTCCATGTCATGATTGCTGATATAAAAGTAATTGAGCCGCAGCGCTAAACATAATAAATGCTTACATCAAAAAGTTAAGACATTTACTGACTCATCAGTATGGTGTAGAAATCCTGACCCAGTTTGTTAAAGGGAATAACGCTCACATTTAAATTGAATAAAACTTGCATGTCTGTAAAACTGTTCCAACATTCCTAACCAGCAAGATGGCCATGGCATCCGATACATAATGACATAACATGTTTCCAATTCCCTCCCTACGTGTTTCGTCAGCAAATGGTTTAGTCAGGATTGATGCCAGGTGAGCTGGTGTGAATATACCTGTAACTGCTGATTGTTTGGGTTTTTAACACACAATGGTCTTCAGGGTTTGCAGTGGGTGGCAGACTGTGGATGGAAAGGCCCTGTTGATCAAATAAAACACATGTAGACAAATTTAATATGACCACCAAACACATTTTAATTATAAAATCAGTTCTCAAGTGGAAAGTTTAAAAATTCAATGCATTTCAGGGGCAGAAGACCCCCCCCCCCCCCTTAATGAGGGCTCAAAATAAGAGAGCAATAATTCACTCAAAAATGCTCTTTAGCAGACTTATCTGTATTCAGATAAAAAAAATTAAAGGGTTAGTGAATTTGCTTTTTACATGCACTGATGTTGGCCTTACCTTGATCCAAATTCCTGTTGAACCAGCTAAATGTCGATCAATGTGTCTATGTCCTCACTAGACAGTTTGATTGACTTCTGTCGAAGAAACATGCTGAAATTTTTTTCTCGAGCTGCAGCCATTGACAGGGGCGGACTGACCACTCGGGTACTGCCCGAGGGCTCCATTCTGCTAGGGGCCCATGGGGGTTGCTAGCCTCAGTAAAACCAGGGACAGTACGTAAAATCAGTGTTTTTTTTTTTTTTTCTACATCTGCCCCTGAAATGTCCCTTACCGTCATCCTTTTTGGTCTAAAATTCCCAAGATTATAGCTGCCCCGCCTCTCCAGTACCTTTTCTGTGTGTGTGTGTGTGTGTGTGTGTGTGTGTGTGTGTATACACAATGTATATACAGTACTGTGTGGCCCCATAATCTCCTATTGCCCAAGGGGTCCCATAATCTCCTATTGCCCGAGGGCCCCATGAGTTGTCAGTCCCCCCCTGGCCATTGATCATTGTATTCTGACAGTAAATACTTTTTTTTTTATATATAACTTTGCAAAGATTTCAAACAAACGTCTTTCACTCTGTCATTATGGGATATTGTTTGTAAAATTTTGAGAAAAATAATGAATTTTGAAATAAGGCTGTAACATAACAAAATGTAGAAAAAGTGAAGCTCTGTGAATACCTTCTGGATACTTTGTACATACCTAGCGTGCCATTTATGTTTTTAAATGCCCACTCCATGTCTGCCTGACTGTGTTAACTGTTAAATGTATTTCCAAAAACAGGAACCTGTCATCTAAACTTTAACAAGCAGGAGAGCCCCATGTACCTGTCATAGAAGTACCCCTAAGGCAGGCATGTCACACTGGCTCCATGAGGCCCCTTATACTCTCTTCTCACAGCCCTTGGCCAGCCTATGGTTTTTAATTAAATGGCATCAAACTGTGCTAGTGCTTATTAAAGTAAACTTGTCAAAAATCTGAGCAGCTCAAACTTAACTTATAAAGAAAAAAATGCAGAAGCAGTAACTACCGTCTCTGAAATGTTGCTTTTAAAAGTATTTCAAGGGCTATAAGTGGCTAAAACTTGACTTTTCCTGTAAAAGTCAAAACCTGGTCCTCCCCCCCCCCCCCCCCCTCTCACCTCTTGATTCTGCCTACTGCTCCCTTTTTTTTATTTTTTATGTCACAATGTAGAGTATAAGATTTCCTATCATCTCTGCCCAGTCTTGCCACACAGTTAATCCAGCGCTGAGTAATCTTCTTTTAAAGTTCAGTGCAAATTAACAGAATTCCAGATAAAAACTTGCCAAATTATAAAGTCAGTTTCTCTGTTATTGCTTTCAGTAACAGGTTATTTACATATCTAGCTTGGACATGTTTATCATAACAAGAGGTGATCCAAAGTTCATTGTATATTACTAGGATGTGTTATGATGTTATATCACCTCATGTTATGATAAACATAACATATGATAAACATGTCCTAGCTAGATATGTAAATAACCTCTCACTCAAAGCAAGAAGAGAGAAAACTGACTTTTTATCTAGGCAGGGTTTTATCTGGAAGGCTGTTCATTTTCACTGGACATAAATAAGGATTTCTTAGATCTGGATTAACTCTGTGTGGCAAGACTGGGCACAGATGATAGGAAATCTTATACTCTACATTGTGACATCCACTTTAATTATACATGCAGCTAAATCCATTCCAGATGCAATTTTTTTTTATTTTTTGAACCACTTTAGCCCCGGAAGATTTGGCTGTCCAATGACCGGGCCGCTTTTTGCAATTTCGGCGATGCGTCGATTTAACTGACAATTTAACTGTCGTGCGACGTGGCTCCCAAACAAAATTGACGTCCTTTTTTTCCTCCCACAAATAGAGCTTTCTTTTAGTGGTAATTGATCACCTCTGCGTTTTTTATTTTTTGCGCTATAAACAAAAAAGAGCGAAAATTTAAAAAAAAAATGCAATATTTTTTACCTTTTTTGCTATAATAAATATCCCCCAAAAAATGTAAATAACTTTTTTTTTTTCAGTTTAGGCCGATATGTATTGTTCTACATATTTTTGGTAAAAAAAAATTGCAATAAGCATTTATTGATTGGTTTGTGCAAAAGTTAGAGTCTACAAAATAGGTGATATTTTGTGTGTGTGTGTGTTTTTATTTTTTTATTCTTATATTTTTTGCGACATTATGGCCGACACATCGGACACTTTTGATGCCATTTTGGGACCATTGTCATTTATACAGCGATCAGTGCTATAAAAATGCACTAACTGTGTAAATGCACAGAATGACCCTTGTTGTTTTTATCTAAGCAGAGCTCTGACACACCTCCCAACATTTTGAGATGGGAATGAGGGACACCTACCAAGGTATGTAGCCGTAGGACACGCCCCCTGCCACACCCCTTAAAGGAGAAATAACCCCCAAAAAGTTAATTAAATCCGCAAGGGCTTTTTTTTTTATTTT
The DNA here is from genome assembly GCA_029574335.1 of Rana kukunoris. NCBI lineage: Eukaryota > Metazoa > Chordata > Amphibia > Anura > Ranidae > Rana > Rana kukunoris. The sequence goes on along the minus strand of CM056059.1, from coordinate 177,195,852 downwards.
TTTTTATTTTTATTAAACACTACTATTCCTTTATATTGGCTTTTAAATGTACAAATGCAGCAATCTAGAATTTGGATAAAAGGTTTGGTGCTGGGAAACAGTTTTTGAAAGATAAAAAATGCAATGTATGAACAAAGATATAGATCAGACCAAAAAGAGGAGAAATAAAGGACAGGGGGAAATTGCAATCACCCCAACCTTATAACAGGCCTTGGCAGATCTCCCAGCACGCTTACCAGCCAGCCTGGACAACAACCAAATCGGCCCATCTAATGCCCCGTACACACGATTGCAATTTCCAACAAGAAAAGTTCTATGTCAGCTTTTGGTTGGAAATTCCGACCATGTGTAGGCCCCATCGGACATTTTCTGTCGGATTTTCTCAAATTTGAGAGCTGGTTCTCAAATTTTTCAACGGAATTTTTTTTTGTCGGAAATTCCGATCGTCTGTATGCAATTCTGATGCACAAAAGACACACATGCTCAGAATCAATTCGACGCATGCTTGGAATCTTTGAACTTAATTTTTTCTCTGCTCGTTTGTACGTCACAGCGTTCTTGACGGTTGGAATTTCAGACAGCATTTGTGTGACCGTGTGTATGCAACACACGTTTGAGCCAAAAGTCTTGAATTTCGGGAATGTTGGAATTTCCGATCATATGTACAGTTTACGTTATACACACCCGATCGGCACACATAACAGTTTACGTTATAACAGAGGGTTTTATTGTCGCACATTTGCAAATATATGCATAAGCCACAGTGCCCACGACAAGGGAACTCTGTGTATATATACTGCAGTCCTCACCAGTATCACATCCTCTTTATTTTCATTTAGCATTCAACTGGAAAATTCCGGGCTGACAACTGAATGCGGCTGGACGTACAGCCCTGTACAGGAAGGTGCTACATACATGACGGCTTCTCAACACATCCAGTGATGTCTTTCACGCATCCGGGATGCTGTTCTCCCAAACCTGACCTGTGTGCAGTGTTGTAAGGCCTTGGCTAGCGCTACTCCACTGATCTAAATCATCCAACGCGTTTTGCTATGCCCACCGGGGGGTTCAGTCATAGAGGCTACCCAGCAAAGATGTGCCCAAATCTAAGCAGTGGTGTCTCCTAATCACCCAATGCTGAATCAACACCTTGGGTACCTGCACTTTGTCAGAAGCTGAAATGGCCGGTTTCAAAAGCTTCCCCTCCTGCACAGCATAGAGCTGAGATCCCGACAATAAAAACTTGCATTTCTTTAACCTGTGATTTAACCTCATTAGCGGTAATCCCGAGTCTGGCTCGGGTGAATTTTTCATACCAAAAGCAGTATCTCCGAGCCAGACTCGGGATTGTGTTGCAGGATACGGGGAGAGTTACTTACCTTGTCCCTGGATCCTGCGATGTGTCCTCGCTGTGTGTGCGCATGCTCCTCTGCCGTGTCTCCTCGCTCGATTCACAGTGCCGAGCTCTGTTCCCTGCGACGTTACGATGCACAGGGACGGAGTTCGTGCCAAATTCAAAAAGCGAAACACACAATATACACCCAGTATACTGTAATCTTACAGATTACAATACTGTGACAAATAAATACACGCCCCCTCTGTTACTAGTGGTATGTCCAGTGTCCTGCATGCAATTTTATATTATAAAAACTGTTCTTTCTGCCTGGAAACTGGAGATTGTCCATAGCAACCAAAAAGTGTCCCTTTACATCAAAAGAGGTTTTAGAGCAGCTAGAAAACAGCGATAATAAATTAGAATCACTTGCAGAATTGAGCGATAGCGATTTGTGGGGAAATTCGTCATCAAATAATAAAAAATGACAGCGACAATTCTGCAACTGAGCAAATTTCAGTGTTTTTGATTACATTATTGAATATTTTTTATTATAATTACATTATTATTTGTTATAATTATTTATTATATTATAAGTTATTATTTTGTGTTTCAAACTTTTTACCATACACGGGATGTCTACTAGACTCTGGTTTGGACAGATTTAAGTGATATTTTCGTAAGAATTGCAGGCCTTCAATATAAAACGCTAAATTTCCATGCAAAATAATGGTACTGCTTTCAGCACCTAAAACCAGAAAGAATCATACCGCCAGAGAGGTTAAGTACTGAAGATGAAATGTCTGTATGATTTGCCCTATATGACTTCAGCTGTCTACACACATAATTGTGGTCAGGCTGGTCTGCAAGAGTCAGTGTCAGCGGGCACTCTTAACCACTTAGCAACCACCTGCCGAAAAATAACGGCGGCAAGGTGGTTGCTTAACTCTGGGATCACGTTATATAACGGGATTCCAGAGTCGCGCTCCCGCGCGCCCCCTGGGGCGCGCACACGGGAATGTCCGTGACCGCCGGGTCCAGAGGACCCGGCGGGTCACGAATCACGGTAAATCGCCGCTGATAGCGGCGGTTTACCACGTGATCGCGCCGTCCAATGACGGCGCGATCAGATGTAAACAGACCGGCGTCATTTGATGACGCCGGTTCCTCCCTCCTCTCTCTGTACCGATCGGTACAGTGTGAGAGGAGAGGGGAGGGAGCGGATGGCAGCGCCAGTGCTGCGGGATGGATCTGTGACAAATGTAGTCACAGATCCATCCATCCATCCCTCCCTGCTCAGCCATCCCTGCTGCACATACTCTGCAATGCTGGGCAATACTCTGGGGGGGGGGCAATACTCTGGGGGGGGGGGCAATACTCTGGGGGGGGGCAATACTCTGTGGGGGGGGGGCAATACTCTGTGGGGGGGGGGCAATACTCTGTGGGGGGGGGGGCAATACTCTGTGGGGGGGGCAATACTCTGGGCATACTCTGGTGGGCATACTCCGCAATACTCTGGGCATACTCTGGTGGGCATACTCCGCAATACTCTGGGCATACTCTGGTGGGCATACTCCGCAATACTCTGGGCATACTCTGGTGGGCATACTCCGCAATACTCTGGGCATACTCTGGGCATACTCTGGTGGGCATACTCCGCAATACTCTGGGCATACTCTGGTGGGCATACTCCGCAATACTCTGGGCATACTCCGCAATACTCTGGGCATACTCTGGTGGGCATACTCCGCAATACTCTGGGCATACTCTGGTGGGCATACTCCGCAATACTCTGGGCATACTCTGGTGGGCATACTCCGCAATACTCTGGGCATACTCTGGTGGGCATACTCCGCAATACTCTGGGCATACTCTGGTGGGCATACTCCGCAATACTCTGGGCATACTCCGCAATACTCTGGGCATACTCCGCAATACTCTGGGCATACTCTGGGCATACTCTGCAATACTCTGGGCATACTCCGCAATACTCTGGGCATACTCCGCAATACTCTGGGCATACTCCGCAATACTCTGGGCATACTCCGCAATACTCTGGGCATACTCCGCAATACTCTGGGCATACTCCGCAATACTCTGGGCATACTCCGCAATACTCTGGGCATACTCCGCAATACTCTGGGCATACTCCGCAATACTCTGGGCATACTCCGCAATACTCTGGGCATACTCCGCAATACTCTGGGCATACTCCGCAATACTCTGGGCATACTCCGCAATACTCTGGGCATACTCCGCAATACTCTGGGCATACTCCGCAATACTCTGGGCATACTCCGCAATACTCTGGGCATACTCCGCAATACTCTGGGCATACTCTGCAATACTCTGGGCATACTCTGCAATACTCTGGGCATACTCCGCAATACTCTGGCATACTCCGCATACTCTGGGCTCCGCAATACTCTGGGCATACTCTGCAATACTCTGGGCATACTCTGCAATACTCTGGGCATACTCTGCAATACTCTGGGCATACTCTGCAATACTCTGGGCATACTCCGCAATACTCTGGGCATACAGCGCCCCTGTCCCCGTGAGCTCGCATGCAGAAGCGAACGCATACGCAAGTCCCGCCCACATATGAAAACGGTGTTCAAACCACACATGTGAGGTATCGCTGCGAACGTTAGAGCGAGAGCAATAATTTTGGCCCTAGACCTCTTCTCCAACTAAAATGATGTAACCAGTAAAAATATTTAAAGCGTCACCTATGGGGATTTTTAAGTCGCAAAGTTTGGCGCCATTCCATGTGGCCACGCTGTGTAAAAGTCCCACACATGGGGTATCGCCATACTCGGGAGGAATAGCAGAATGTGTTTTGGGGTGTAATTTGTGGTATGCATATGCTGTGTGTGAGAAATAACCCGCTAATATGAAAATTTTGTGGAAAGAAAATAAAAATGAAAAAAATCTTGATTTTGCAAAGAATTGTGGGAAAAATTACAACTTCAAAAAACTCACCAGGCCTCTTTCTAAATACCTTGGAATGTCTTCTTTCCAAAAAGGGGTCATTTGGGGGGTATTTGTACTTTTCTGGCATGTTAGGGTCTCAAGAAATGAGAGAGGATGTCAGTACATCAGGTGTGATCAAATTGATCAATTTTCAGTAATTGGTACCATTGCTTTTAGACCCTATAACTTTCACCCAGACTAAATAATATCTAATTTTTTTTTGTTTTGTTACCAAAGATATGTAGCAGTATACATTTTAGGCCAAATTTATGAAGAAAAATTACTTTTTTGCAAAATTTTATAATAGAAATGAAGAAAAATTCATTTTTTTACAAAATTTTCGTTCTTTTTTCATTTATAGTGAAAAAAATAAAAACCGCAGAGGTGATAAAATACCACCAAAAGAAAGCTCTATTTGTGGGAAAAAAAGGACAAAAATTTCATTTGGTTATAGTGTTGTATGACTGAGTTATTGTCATTCAAAATGTGAGAGCACCGAAAGCTGAAAATTGGTCTGGTTATTAAGTGGGTTTAAGTGCCCAGTAGTCAAGTGGTTAAAGAACTTCAACTCCCTGAGAATAACTATTTGCAGTACACAGAAGGTGACTGTAAAGCTTCGCAAGTGTAAAGAAAAATTGTCACTTAGTGTTTTGTTCCATTCAATAGACAATCTGCTGATAGCCCACTTCTTCAGAAAGTTAAACCCGAAAACAAAAATTGTATACATTGCAGCTTACCAATTGTTAGATATGATGGCTGCATTCATTTCCTTTTTTTAGGCTTTTCCCTTTTTATTTTGCTTGGCGATCCGGCCAGTAACACACTACCTGTTGTAGGGTGTCTGCATTCTGGAGGAAAAAGTACCTTTGGACAGCTGCATTCTGAGGCCTCGTACACACGACTGAGAAACTCGTCGTAAAAGAAACATCGTTTTCCTCGACGAGTTCCTTGTCAGGCTTGTTGAGAATCCTAACAAGCTTTCTTTGCATACACGCTGTCAAGACAAAATCTCGTCGTTCTCAAATGCGGTGACTGACGTACAACAAGTACGACAGCACTATAAGGCCTCATTCACACAGGCGGACTCCGTTGCGACGGAGTCCGCCTGCTTTCGCCAGCTCAACGAGAGATCTGTCCGCAGATCTCTGCTGAGCCGACGGATGACAAGCTCCTCTCTGCTCACTGAGCGGGGAGGGGCTTGTCGGGCACCGCTGATTGCTATGGAGCGATTTCATCAGATCTTATCCGATCTGCATGGACAGATGGGGACGTATCCCCCATACGTCTGTTTTTAGTGGATCGGATCGGGTCGAATGTCGGTGGACCTGTCTCTGCTGACATCCGACGCTCCATAGGGGTGCATGGAGCTGCCATTCAGGTCCGCCGTCAAAACTGACAGGCGGACCTGAATGGTCCGTAGTGTGAATGAGACCTTAAGGGGAAGTTTGATTCCACTGGCACAACCCTTGGGGCTGCTTTTACTAATCTCATGTTACTGCTCGTTAAGTAAAAGTTTGGTGAGAGATGATTCACACTTTTCAGTCTGTTACAGTGTGACGAATGTGCTATCTCCATTACAAACGCTACTTTTACCGAAGGTGCGCTTCCGTCTCATACTTTATTCTGAGCATGTGCGGGTTTCTAAACATACACATGAACGTGTTTCTCGTCGTAAACCAGCCCGACGAGAAACACGACGAGGAAATTGAGACTCCCGACGAGAAAAGAGAACTCGTAAGCACCCCTGTCAATGGTTTTAACCCTTTATTTGCTATTTTTTCTGGACAGTTTGGTCTGTTAACCACTTGCCGATGGCTATAGCACAGCCATCCATTTCTGGGAGAGCATTTATTGATGTCCTCCCAGATCCATGCCCGCTGCAGCTCACATCCGGTGCGCTCTGTGATCGTGTGTCCTTTGGACACAGCAGATCAGGATAAATAGCCAATCACAGCAGCTGTTTACCACATGATCAGTGTCCAGTTACAGCTGTCAAATCACGATGTAAACACACTTGCCGGTTATCGGCATTCCTTTCCTCATGCTGTCGCAGCACAAGGAGAGAGACGGTAGCCGGCAAGTGTAAAAGGGGACATCTACACTGATAATCAGGGCACTGCTAATCGGTGTCCTGATTATCAGTGCCCACCGGTGCAGCCTATTGCTGCGTACACACAGTCGGAATTTCCGACATCAAATGGTCGCTGTGAGTTTGTTGTCTAAAAATATCCGACTGTGTGTAGGCTCCATCGGACATTTTCTGTCGGAATTTCCGAAAACAAATGTTTGAGAGCTGGTTCTCAATTTTTCCAACAACAAAAGTTCTTATCGGAAATTCCGATCGTCTGTAGCCAATTCCGACGCACAAAAATCCTACGCATACTCGGAATTATTGAACTTCATTTTTTCTCGTTCTGTCACGGTGTTGTATGTTACCGCGTTCTTGACGTTCGGAATTTCTGACATTTGTGTGACCGTGTGAATACAACACAAGTTTGAGCCAAAATTCCGTTAGGAAAAAAATCCACGGTTTTGTTGTCAGAATGTCCGATCGTGGGTACAGGGCATAATCGTGCCCACAGTGCTACATGTGCTGCCTATCGGTGCCCATAGCTGCAGCCTCATCAGTGCACATCAGTGAAGAAGAAAACTTGCCTGTTTGCAAAATTTTGCAACCAAATCTAATAAAAAAAAAAAGTTACAAAAATGTTGGTATTTTTTCATTTGTTTAGCAAAATATAAAAACCTAATGGTGGTTAAATACCACCAGTGGCGGTTCGTCCATAGAGGGCGCTGGAGCGCCGCCCCCTCTGGCTCTCGCCGCCACTGAGTCTAATAACATAGATTCATGCATTGCATGAATCTATGTTATTATCGCCGCTGCCGCTGTTATTCAGATGGTTGGCGCTCATGTCCGGCCATCTGAATAATGCCAGCTGGTTGGCTGTATGGAAATGTCTATCAGAGCCAACAGCTCTGATAAGATTTCCCAGTACAGCCCTCGGGTCCCGGAAGCTTATTCTCGGAGCGCACAGACTGTACGCCCAGTGGATAAGATGACAGGCGTCTCACCCAATCACGTTGGCCGGTTCTGGCTACCGGTAACCTGATTGGCTGAGACGCCTGTCAGTCATCGAGGGCGGGAGAAGACATCGTGGGACGTGGATGCCTGACTCCAGTAAAGATAAGTGCCGGGGGGGGGGGGAGAGAGCAATTTACAGGGCACAGTGGGGACAATTGGCACAGCGGCGACCATGAAAGGGCACAGTAGTGACAATTGATGGCACAGTGGCTGCGTTTAATGGCATGGCACAGTGGTGACAATTGATGGCACAGTGGTGACAATTGATGGCACAGTGGCTGCGTTTGATAGCATGGCACAGTGGTAGCATTTGATGGCATGGCACAGTGGTGCAAATTGATGGCACAGTGGCTGTGTTTGACAGCATGGCACAGTGGTGCAAATTAATGGCACAGTGGCTGCGTTTGGGCACAGTGAGACTGCATTTTTTTTTTCCTTTGCGCCCCCGCCACTGAATACCACAAAAAGGAAGCTCTATTTGTGTGTCTTTTGGTCCGTTTCAGGTCTGAATTCAGCCCAAAATTCAGGCTAAAATCGGACCTGAAGCGGTGAACAGAGACGCACCGGACCCCCTACCTACTGGGAGCCGTGTCGTGATCCAGTGTGAACAGAGCTTAACCACTTCCCTACGGCCGTACGAGTATATACGGCCGCAGGGTGGCTCTAAATCTCCGGGCTGCCGTGTTTTCACGGCAGCCCCTTTCCTCGTTCCCAGCGCGCGCTCCAGAGCGCGCAGCGGGGAACTAGTGTACTGGCCGTGTCCCTCGGACACAGCCAATCACAGATCACCGCGAACGGCCAATCAGAGTGGCCGTTTGCGGTGCGATCTGATGGGCCAATGAGAGATGATCTCATATGTAAACATATGAGATCATCTCTCATTGCCTGCTCTCACAATGACAGCGTCCTGTCATAGAGAGAGCATACCGATCTGTGTTCCTAGTACATAGGGACACAGATCGGTCACCCCCCCCTCCCCCTACAGTTAGAACACAATGCAGGAAACACATTAACCCCTTCCTCACCCCCTAGTGTTAACCCCTTCCCTGCCAGTCACATTTATACAGTAATTAGTGCATATTTATAGCACTGATTGCAGTATAAATGTGAATGGTGCCAAAAATGTGTCAAAAGTGTCCGATATGTCCGCCATAACGTCGCAGTCGCAATAAAAATCGCAGATCGCCGCAATTACTAGTAAAAAAAAAAATAATAAAAAATAACAATTCTGTCCCTTATTTTGTAGGCGCTATAACTTTTGCGCAAACCAGTCGCTTATTGCGATTTTTTTTTATTTTATTTTTTAACCAAAAATATGTAGAAGAATACGTATCGCCCTAAACTGAATTTTTTTTTTAAATTGGGCTATTTTTTATAGCAACAAGTAAAAAATATTGTATTTTTTTTCAAAATTGTCGTCCTTTTTTGTTTATAGCGCAAAAAATAAAAATCGCAGAGGTGACCAAATACCACCAAAAGAAAGCTCTACTTGTGGGGAAAAAAGGACGCCAATTTTGTTTGGGAGCCATATCGCACGACCGCGCAATTGTCAGTTAAAGCGACGCAGTGCCGCAAGCTGAAATTTCACCTGGTCAGGAAGGGGGTTTACATGCCCAGTATGGAAGTGGTTAATATAAACATTTTCAGTACATTGGATGACTCGATGAATTTTATTTGAAAAGTACCTCAAAATTTTGTTTGCATTCATTCCAAAATTGAATGTTAAAAGCAATTTCCCAATTTAAAATCACATACGCTATTAGAGATTTATTCCTTCCAGAACAATTTTTCCTCCTGCTATTTCAATTTTTTTCATCCTCTACAATTTAAAAGTAAAATATTCCTAAAATAAAAACATTTCAAACAAAATGTTAGATTTTTTGCTGCTTGATCTTGCCACTATTTGGTAGGAGAACAACGTTGGCTCTTCTTTTCTGTCATATTGCATATTACACATTGTAATGCATGTGGGGTGTGCCCATTTCTGAGGGGGCCCTCAATGTGCACATAATAAAACGTATATAGTATGACCTTATCACATCACAATGTACACCGTGCCTTGAAAAAGTATTCATACCTCTTGAAGTTTTCCACATTTTGTCATGTTACAACCAAAAACGTAAATGTATTTTTTGGGGCTTTTATGTGATAGACCAACACAAAGTGGCATATAATTGTGAAGTGGACGGAAAATGATAAATGGGTTTCAATCTTCTTTTTTTTTTTTTTTACAAATAAATATCTGAAACGTGCTTCATGCATTTGTATTCAGCCCCCTTTACTCTGATACTCCTAAATAAAATCTAGTGGAACCAATTGCCTTCAGAAGTCGCCTAATTAGTAAATATAGTCCACCTGTGTGTAATTTAATCTCGGTATAAGTACAGCTGTTCTGTGAAGCCCTCAGAGGTTTATTGGAGAACCTTAGGAAATAAACAACATCATGAGGCCAAGGAACACTCCAGAGAGGTCAGGGATAAAGTTGTGGAGAAGTTTAAAGCAGGGTTATACAATAATATCCCAAGCTTTGACTATTTCACAGGATCCTGTTCAATCCACAGCTCAGGTGGGAGAATCTGTCCACAGTACAACTATTAGTTGTGCACTCCACAAATCTGGACTTTATGGACGAGTAGCAAGAAAAAATTCATTGTTGAAAGAAAGCCATAAGATGTCATGTTTGCAGTTTGCAAAAAGCCATGTGGAGGACACAGCAAACATGTGAAAGAAGGTGCTCTGGTCAGACGAGATCAAAATGTAAATTTTTGGCCTAAAAGCAAAACGCTATGGGCCAGATTCAGTAAGAAGTTACGCCGCGTATCTCGAGATACGCCGTGTAACTTCTTGGATGCGCCAGCGTATCTTTTTTCTGTATTCAGAAAACAAGATATGCCGGGATTGAGCGAAGATACGAGCGGCGTAATATATTTACGCTGGCCGCTAGATGGCGCTTCCGACGATTTCCGCGTCAAATATGTAAATTAGCTAGATACGTCGATTCACAAACATACGCCCGGGCGTCGCAGTACTGATACGCCGTTTACGTAAGGCGATTTCAGGCGTAAAGATATTTACAACAAAAAGATGGCGCAGCCAATGTTAAATATGGACGTCGGGACCGCGTCGAAATTTATAAATTTTACGTCGTTTGCGTAAGCCCATTCAGGATGGGGATGGGCGTAAGTTACGTTCACGTCGTTTTCATTGACTATTTGCGACGTGATTTGGAGTATGCGCACTGGGATACGTCCACGGCCAGCGCATGCGCAGTTCGTTCGGCGCATCATTTACGTGGGGTCACCGTTAATTTAAATACAACACGCCCCCTACCTGCCCAATTTTTATTTTATTTTTTGTAAACTTTTTTTATTAATTTTCGTCACATACAAAAGTACACAAAGTGAAGCAGGGATCCTCAAACTACGGCCCTCCAGCTGTTGTGGAACTACACATCCCATGAGGCATTGCAAAACTCTGACATTCACAGACATGACTAAGCATGATGGGAATTGTAGTTCCTGAACAGCTGGAGGGTCGTAGTTTGAGGACCCCTGTTCTAGAGAATCACGTATATGCCCATTCTTCTTTGCAAAATAGCCCAAGCTCAGATTGGATGGAGAGCATCTTTTGCAGATTTTAACAGGTTTTCTTCTAAGATTGCCCTGTATTTGGTTCCATCCATCTTTCCTTAAACTCTGACCCTTCTGAAGAAAACAATCCCCACAACATGATACTGCCACCACCATGTTTCACTGTGGGGATGGTATGTTCAGAGTGATATGCAGTGTTAGTTTTCCGCCACACATAGGGCTAGATTCATGTAGGAGCGTGTATCTTTGTGCGGGCGTAACGTATCCTATTTACCTTACGCCTCCGCAACTTTTACAGGCAAGTGCTGTATTCACAAAGCACTTGCTCCGTAAGTTGCATCGGCGTAGCGTAAATGGGCCGGCGTATCCGCGCGCAAATCAAATTGGGCAGGTAGTGTGTGTGTCTGGTGGAATGCGTGTTGGGGTTGTTTGTGGAATGTTGGGTTTGAATTTATACTGCTACTGGGCGTGACCCTCCTGGGTCTACGGCACCTCTGTTGGTTCATTTGTTCACTAGGGCTCTTCCGTTGGGTCCCGCTGAGCCATGATGTGGGCTATACTGTTCCTGACCCTTTTGTTGTTGTATTTTTACTGATATACCACCTGTGTATTGGGACCCTTATTGTTACTTCACTATCACATAAAATCCCAATAAAATTCATTTGTAACGGGAGTCACTTTGGGTGGGGGGCTTGCGGACCAGACTGGGGTTCTCGGTCACCCTGTGCCCCTAATAGACACAGGGTCACTTACACATAGAAGGTGCCAGGGGAGCTGGACAAGGAGTTTCCAGAGCTCTCCAAAGTACAATGGGGTCCACAAGCCCCCCGCCAAGTGACTCCTGTCACAACATTTACATTTTTGGTTGTAACATGGCAAAATGTGGAAAATGTCAAGGGGTATGAATACTTTTTCAAGACACTACCCATCAAAAAACGTATATGACCACAGGGCCGTCATCAGGAATTTTGGGGCCCCTTACACAGCTTCAGGCATGGGCCCCCTGGAGCAGAGAACGGGGGGGGGGGGGGGGTGCTGCCGTCTGGAATTGAGAAATTGAGAAGCGCGGGGGGGGGGGGGGGGCTGCCACGAGTTGAGGAGCGGGGGGGCTGCCACGAATTGAGGAGCGGGGGGGCCCTTTACAAAAAGAAGAAATTAAGAAAAATATATATAAAAAGGGGGTAGCCATCTGGGTAGCCATCTGGGCCCTTTAATAAAAAGAAAAAGAGAGAGAAAACAATATATATATATATATATATATATATATATATATATATATATATATATATATATATACAGTGCAGAAAATAAGTATTTGAACACCCTGCTATTTTGCAAGTTCTCCCACTTGGAAATCATGGAGGGGTCTGAAATTGTCATCGTAGGTGCATGTCCACTGTGAGAGACATAATCCAAAAAAATATTTCCAGAAATCACAATGTATGATTTTTTTAACTATTTATTTGTATGATACAGCTGCAAAGAAGTATTTGAACACCTGTCTATCAGCTAGAATTCTGACCCTCAAAGACCTGTTAGTCTGCCTTTAAAATGTCCACCTCCACTCCATTTATTATCCTAAATTAGATGCACCTGTTTGAGGTCATTAGCTGCATAAAGACACCTGTCCACCCCATACAATCAGTAAGAATCCAACTACTAACATGGCCAAGACCAAAGAGCTGTCCAAAG